>APFE030753261.1:264048-289528 GCA_000404065.3 Pinus taeda
AGGATGCAGCTAGAATGAATGAAAAATCCTTTTTCTTCAATGAACACCTACCTACGAGAGGGTAGAGAGATCATTTCCAAACCAAGAAAACCAAGACAACAAAGGCAATCACTCAATGCATACAGACACCAATTCCTAAAGTGCACGGATGCTACTAATGAGAGTTCTTATCATTCGCTTTCCAATATGCAAACTTGAAATGAAAATTCGCTTTCACTTTCCAACTAAATGAATGCAATCTTTTTTATTTTGATGTCTTTAAATCTAGAAGAAACAAATAAGCAACAAGAAAGTGTGGAAAAGCCCGGTTGATCCAAACAATTGTAAATAGCGAAAAGAAATCGAATCGATGCCAAAGATTGGTTCAATAACTTTCACTAAACAATCAACCAAAAACAAGCTAAGGGGAAGGCTCAATCAAACCAACAAGAAACCGCAAACGAACCTTGAGCAAACAAGAAACCAAGCCAACAGATTCAAGGAACTTGAAATAGTGATCTAGGTCACATAAGCAAAAAAACAAGATTCATTTACCAAAGCGCACAAGAAAGTGCCTTAACCGTGAACAGTGAAAAACAAGTCATCAAGTAAGTGAGAAAAGCAAGGGACCAGTAGGACTGATGGACTCAGGAGGCAGAATTGAGAAAATCAATTCTACAGCAATCAGCGTGGGTAATACACAAGCAACAAGCGTTGATAAAGCACTAGCCGCAGCAACAAAGCGATGTCAGCTCGGAAGTACACGACTTTCCTGCGATGGTCCGATTTTCAGAACCGTCGCCACTGTGAGGCGTAATTACGCGATGAACAGGATATTATAAAGAGTGAGCGTGATGACAGCGCGACTATTAAAACTAAAACCGCGATGATGTTCAAAACAATGACAGGCGAACCAAAACTCCCAAATCAAAGACAGTCAAGCCTTCAATCAGATAGGGGTATTTCCCAGATCAACCCAGGAAACTCAAAAGACTAATAACTAATCCCCAAAACTTCAAAAGAGACCAAATCAAAAAATCAAGACAAGAGCAAACAGAGAAAAACAAAGGCCAAAACCCTCCCCAGCGGAGTCGCCAATTTGTGATGCAAGAAAGTGTTCCCTCTACAGACAGAGGCAACCCCTCTAGCCCTAGAGTGGGTCTAGTCACAAATAAGGACACATCAACAATAGCTTTCCTTAAACAGTTAAAGTTGGAGGCCTACCTCAACCGGTGGTCGATGGAGTTCCATTGCGCTGCTCCAGCTTCTGCTTCCTTCTCCTCAACGAGTGATCAATCTGAAACAAAGCAAAGGAAATACAACAAAGCACATAACCGGATACAACAATGAACTATTTACTCACAAAGTCAAGAAGTCATAAGCTATCAAGTACATTACATACAAGACATAGGAAAACATCATTGATTGCATTAATAATGAAATAAGAGTCAGCTTACAACCAAAGTCTTGACGTCACAAGCCTTCTCAGAAAGGTCCAGCCAACATGTTCTTCAAGCATTCACTCTTTGAGGATGGATCTCCCAACATACAAGAGCTCTCTCACTCATAAGATTTACACAAGATTAAGGGCACTTTACAACCTTCCACAAGCTATCAACAATCCCACACTTGCCACACTCACACCAGCTATCTAGCAAACTCACAAAACACTAACAGCATTGCTCAACTAGCCAACTATCCAGAACTAGCAATGCATATCAATGGTGAGAGTTTAAATAGGAGAAGGAGTCTCCATGAAAGATGGAAGAGAGAGCTTATCATCAAGGAAGGTGGCACAATTGACGGAACTGCCACACCAGGGAAGGAAGGGTGACATAAACTAGGCCAACAACGAGGTCTGGAGTCATCTGGAAGGCCGACTGTTGGAACAAATTCGCCCAATCTGGATCATCACGGGCACAAAACTGAACTTCAACGCTGACATCGCAAGTGATCAGTGTAGCTAGTCAGATCATTGCTGAAGGAAACACATAGCCTCGCGTTGGTGCTTAAAATCGAGCCATCGTGGGAATCAGGTGTACTTTCGTGTTGGCAGCGCAAATGGACTGTTCATGGGCGCCTTTCAGCGCGTTTATTAAGCCGATAGCCGCGATGAGGCAGATAACTCAGGAAAAGTGGGTCAATTGGTAGCATAGGTGAGAATTTGTCTGTCATAAGTATGTTTGACTTGGACACACGACCTAGCGAGAAGACTAGGAGTGAAAGCGGTGATAAATTATTGTGTAAGAATGCCTAACCACTTCACAATAAGGTGAATGGAAATAAGGAAACTAAAGGCAAAAGGGGCCACATCGATCACCTTAAGCAACTCGGGAATGAACAAAATGATATTTATGTTTGGAAATTACTAAGAGGGAGGGTGAATCAATAATTTTAAAACTTAATTTTTGCTCAACTTAAATTTCTTCTTATGCAACTCATGATTTATGTATATACTCAATTATTAATGGTTTCCTTTTGCAGTTACCAAAGATAGTCATTTGAGGATATACTTATTCAGAATTCAAGAGCATTCACACAATATTCAAGAAACAATACATGAAGACACCATATATAAGTGGACACCCATAAGGGAGAAAACCACGAATTTTTTGTTGAAAGTGATGTGAAGGCAACCTCCTACTTCCTCATTACGTCATATTTTTGTAGGCTCCAACCTACAAGAGGCTCCTACCTCAAAGGAAGCTCCAACTCCCACAAATCTTTGGAGGCTACAACCCATAGGGGGCTCCTACCTCAACAGGCTACAACATGTTCTTTATTAAGCTACAACTTGAAACGAGACCACAATCTCTCAATCACAATACCAAGTCAAGAGTTCTGGTTACCTAATATAATTTTTTTTATGCTAAGTCTACTATACATCTTCTCAGCTTCTCCTCTTAAGTTATGTTCCTCTTATGTTGCTCTCATACACACTACTTAGCATCAAAAAGTTCCATTTCCATTCAACAATGTATATTTTATAAGCATGGCTTATTGGATGTCTATATTCTTTGCAAGAATATGAAATAATAAATTGTATCTTGGTCTTCTAAAATTGTTCACTACCTGTCTCTTCGTTTTCAAATCTGAAAAATTGAATTTTGTAATATAAAATAGAGTTGAAACAATATAGCTCAATAATAATGATTACAAAAGAAAAATCAGATTTGTATTAGCTACATTTTCAAACTTGTACCATACAAATTTCTTGTTTAATAAAAGCATATGTTTTCCTGCTTGTGTCTCAATATATCACATCTCATTTTTTATCAATGATGTCCAATCAACAATGTTCAGCGTTTACATTAATTATCATAGCCTTTGCACAACCAATCAACAATGTTCAACCTTCACATTAATTATCATAGCCTTTGCACTTCACATCACTTTCAACTTTTACACTTCAAGCAACTATGTACCAATAGCCATCTAGCATCCAACATAAATCATCCTTTGCACAATATCATCGCTAGTTGACATTAATGCCAACATTACCAACATTCTCCACCTTTGGCATTGATGGAAACATAATGATTCCTTCTTCCTTCAATAAAAAAAATAATCATTGTTACCTCCCCCTTTGACATCAATGGCAAGGGGTTTGAAGGCAAAAATAAATTATTTTTGCAAACTCAACCTCAAATTCAAGCTATTGTAAACCGTAAAGGTTTGTCCACCAATTTGGCCATAATCTTTCATATACAATGCTATGAAAACACTAGCATAAGCTTCTCATATTTTATTTAATGTTATATACAATCATAGAATATGCAACACTCATATGCGCCAACTTAGAGTATTAAAATACCAACACGGCTTTTTTCGAAAAAAAACTACAACATTGTTGCTTTCAAAAGATCGAGAATATATATATATAATTAATTAATTTAATAACAAGTCCATCCATTTCATACTATAGTAGCTCCACAACCCTAAACACGCTTGTGGTGATTGTTTGAAGTTGAGGCTATAACGGCATCATCTTGTGGGTAATATATAGTCATTGTTATATATTTTAAACAACATCCTCAATCACCAATTAAACAATGCTAAAGTGTGAGACAAAGTGGAACAAACATTTCAGACAATATCGTCTCTCTTTTTCTTTCTACATCAGAGTGGGAGCCATGTGGAACAAACATTTTAGACCATCGTGTATGTCTATTTCTTTCTACGTAGTAGTTGGAGCCCTATGCAAGATGCATATATTTTGAGTTTTGAGATCGTGTGGGTAATATATGGTTGTTGTTATATCTTTTATGTTTTTGGTGGAGATCATGGTATATCATAGAAATTACACATTTAAGTGGATATTTAGTGGATATAGCGACCCATCATGAGATAATAGTACTAAGCATGTCAACTTAACGCTCACATTTTTTCTTTCGATGAGTAATGCCACTGATTTTTGTAAAAATTATTATTCTTAACGTCATGAATGGGTTCTCCAATATATGAATAACACATTCCAAAATATATTTAATATATCAACACACATCCAAGAGAAATAATGTGTTGTTGCCATAAATGTTTGACAAATAAACATGAACCCAAAAGAAATAATGTGTTGCTCCAATTAATCGTTGCAATAATGGGTATAGACACTGCTCTAATAAATACATATTGTGTTGCACCAATAAATAATGCTCCGGATAAATGCATTGCTCCAAGGAATATATACATTTGTTTGATCCATATGTACGATGCTCCCTCCAATGAGTCATTGCAATAATTGCAATAAACAATGCTCCATATAAATGCATACTGTTCTGCTCCAATAAACAATACTCCAAAGGAAATGTCTACGCTCCAAAGGAATACGTTTCTCATTGCTGCTATATTAGCGTTGTTAAGGGTGGAATATATCAATATCGATCTTGGAGTGTATATTTAATGGTTGAGCATATGTTAATGTTGAAGCCTTCGTATCAACGCTTGACGTTGCTAGGGCACAAAAACCTAAAAAAATATATGGGTGACTGCTCAAAGCTAGCCTCAACGCTTTTGCAATACCACTGTAATAGGATATTACTCTTCTCCACGCCATTGTGATACGAAATCAACGCTGGGGACACCATTGTAATACATGTTAACGCTGGAATATCATTCATTCTGTTTCAATGTTGGAGGCAATGCTTTGAAAATGCGTCGAAAAACACACACATATATAATATGTGATATATGCTAACGTTGGAGACCATTCAGTCCAACACTAGCCATTATTCTCATTCAACGCTATAGCATAGCTTTCATTCAACACTATCTTCAGGATAACACTCCAGACAAAAAATTTAATGTTGTTCCAAGGTATTTTCGTTCCTCTAGGAAGATAACGCTCTCCCAAGTTTAACGCTGCTGAAATTGAATTAGATGGACATTATTGTGGACACCTCCACACAACTTTGCAGATAGACATTGATTGCATAGCTAGCTGCAGAATATGAATAACAACAACATGAATGCTGCTCCACAAATGAATTATCTCCATATACCATTCTCTTAACGCATATTCCATTCACCATATACCTAACACACAATAAATGCTGCCCAATAATATAACGACTGAAAATGATAATGGTGTTGCTTTATGGTGCGTTGATGGTTTGAGGTGCTACCTCAAGTCAATCCAAATAATATGAGCCAATGCAATATATATATATAGCTTGCAAATATAGTGTTGGTAGTGTAGTTTGTCAAAATCCATTTTTAATATGTTCAACTTGTAATATAAAATTGTATGATGCGTAATTCCTCTCTAAACTTATTATTGTATGTTCTATCACTAGTTCTTGTTACCTCCGCATCTGTTCCAGTCAAATTTTGAACAGTCATAATTATATTTCTGGACCTATAGTTATTACTCTTCATGCTTTATCTTCATTACCATCGTTTATTACCCTTCCTGCTTTAACTTCATTTCTATTGGAACAGGTCCTCGAGTAAATTTTGTAATTTTTTTTTTAAAGTCTCCATGTTTGAAGGAGTGGAGGGCAAAGGTTATATGAGTCAAAAGGGGATTTAGTCCCTTAGTTGTTAGATGATAGGTTGTTTTGTGACTAGCTCATGGTTCGCGAACCATGGTGTTGTAATGAAAAAGCTACATAAGGAAGTTTTAGCAAGTCACAGGATATCATCATAAAATAGAAGATCATTGTATGGGTAAGTAACTTAAGGCATAAAAATACTTAGGTGAAGGGGAAGGGTCTTGTTGCTCAATGCGCGGAGACCTTGGTAAGTCTACAAGCTGAGTGCACTAGGTGCAGGGAAGAAAAGTATGTAACTGGAAGAATATATTTAATAAAGACTATTTTGAGCCATAATTGTGTACCTCTGCATCTATAATTACTTATGCAATTTCTGTATATTCTCTCTATTATTCTGAATTTATATGAAGTAATGCTTAATTGATGGGCCAAAGTAGCAGATATGCTTATTTACTTAATGTTATGAATGTTTAAAGCATTTTCCAAAGACTTAGATTCGATCTCTGAATGTTACTGCAATTATTTGTATTATATGGGTTAAGGTTCGTGAAGATCGAAATAAGCCCTAGAAACCGCAGGAACCCATCACACTGACCTCTGGATGCAGAAACTTGGTTCTGTCATCCCCCAATATTGTTTTAGGGTTTTGTTGGTTGGCACAGCTAACTCTGAAATACCCCTCAAGCCAACAATTTCTTATCACTACAAATACAAATTATTTTGAGCACTCAATTTTATTTGGGATCCCATTTACTTCCTTGAATGGTTAGGTTATCCTCTTAGTCTTCTCTTGTGATCAACTCACACTTAGTGGATCTAGATCAACTCCTCAATGTATAATGTTGGCGATGCCTTTCAATTGCTTTGCGCTCTCTCTCTCTCTCTCTCTCTCTATATATATATATATATATATATATATATATATATATATTTGTTTTCAAAGCATTGTGTCAAAGACAATCTTCCTTTTGTTTTCAAGCTTCTCTTGTTGAGATTATTGCAAATGTATTTCATAGACTACTCTTTCATAATTTGGTGCTTTTTGTAACCTAAAAATGCACTTGGCTTTTGCATTTGTGAAGGTTTTAAGCATGATTACTTCGTTTTAGTGGCTGAAGAAATATATTTTGCAACACAATAGTTTTGAATGTCAATCTTATGAGTTGCAATCTTCAAAATTTCCATTTAATATAATTTTCTGCCACAATATTTGATATTGCAATGCCTCATTGTGACCTTATTTTTTGCAATATATATGTTCTCTTCTTGAAATATGGAGAATGGCCTCTAAGTATGATGAAGTCTCTTTTGCACATGAGCTCTGCATTGAAATTGGTTCAAAACTATAACATTTATCTTTTTCATTTGAGAATGTTTCAAGTATGACTATTTTATTTCAGTGATGGTAGAGAATATTGTCTACAACATAGTGGATTTGCTTGCTATGTGATAGATGGGCTGTATTTTCTACAACATGAATGTCTTCTATATGAAGAATGTTCTATGCATATGATGTTCTTTCTTCTTCTGCAAAAGAACTCTATGTTGTAGAAGAGCTTCAAGGAATTTCTACTTTGATACTTCAAGCATTCATCTTTTGTATTCATTCAAATTCCTGCATTCTAATATAGCATAGCATATGAATCTTTGCTTTCATGATACACGATTGAAGGATTTAGAGGAGTCCTGGTGATGTTATGGAATGTAGCATTATAGCTTAATTACTTGTTAGCATTTTGATTGCAAAGCCCTTTTCATTTCAATAGCAGTCTCTTGCAATCATAAAAGATATGTGCATGTAATTATGTTTTGCATCGACACAATATTTGATTAGTTGTTGAGATAGATATCTTCACATAGAGGTTGCAAGTAATATGGTTTGGATATAGATCTCATGCTGCTTCATGATGAATGCATATATAAACAGAACATTAAAGTGTATATAATATGCTCCTCTGCTTGATGGCAATACCTTTGCTTTTGTTTGCATGCATATATATTTGAATAAAATAGAATCTAATCCTCTGCTTGATGGGAGTACCTTTGATTTTTCTTACATGTATCTCAATTTATTTATTTTTTTCATAGATCAAATGTCATCTGAATACATAAGTTAAACAATGATTCATTACATATACAAATTTAAATTCAACATAATCTGAAGAATTTTGAGGAAATTCTAATGATGCTAATATACAATGAACTAGACTCATCTTTCAATATGGTTTGACTAGATAAGCAAATGTCTAGGACCATGTACATTTGAGAATGTTTATTTACATGCTTATATACATAAGATACATATGTATGTACAATTTTGCATAAGAAATCCTTGAATCAAAGAATGAGCCTCTAAATGAAAAACCTAATTGATGTTGCCAGTTTATGAAGAAGATGACTTGATTGATTTGATGATGGTCTTTTGTTCTTGCTACTTCTTGATTGCTTCAAATTCTAAACACGATCATATGCTTCTTGTTCCTCTTCTTTACTCCTCCCTGCTCCTGTGGTCTCCCCCTTAGATAGTGCATTCAATCTCATATTCTCTATAATGTTTTAGGTTCTCCTTTTGAAGTCACATTAGCGAGGAGAATCTGCAGGTACTATCCCTAATTTGTTTCTCAAATATTCAAAAGGTTATCTAGCAAGAGGCTTTGTAAATATATCTGTTATTTGTTCTTTTGTGGGTATGTACTCCATCTTCACTATTTGCTCAACCACTTGTTCTATGAGGAAGTGGTACTTAATAGGGATATGTTTAGTCTTTGAATGAAGCACGAGTTTTTTCGAAATTCTTATTTCACTTGTATTGTCACACTTAGTGGATATAGGTTCACTAAAATGTATCTTCATATATTGTAGAGTCCGTTCATCCACAACACTTGTGTGCAACAAGCAACAACTATTATGTATTTGACTTCTGCAGTAGATAGAGAAACTGATGATTGTTTCTTGCTTAACCATTAAACCATAGACTCTCCTAAGTAGAACACATCACCACTTGTACTTTTTCTGTCATCCACACAACTAGCCCAGTCTACATCTGTGTATGTTGTCAATGTAAAGTCCTTCCCTTTTGGGCACCATAGTCCATAGTCTATAGTCCCTGTCAGGTATTTGAATATCCTCTTTGCTGCTAAAAAATGATTCTATTTAGGTGTTGATTGATATCGTCCCACTAATCCGACTTCCAACATTATATCCTGTTGAGAGGCTGTTAGGTCTATAAAACTTCCTATCATAGATCTGTAAAGCTTTTGATCAACGTCAAGTAATTCATCATTTGCACATAGCTTGCATCTAGTCTCCATGGGGTTGAGATAGGTTTACAGTCCATTTGAAACTTTTTCAACATCTCTTTTAGGTATTTCTCTTAAGAAATGAATATGCCTCCAAAATTTTGAAGGATTTTCAACCCTAAATAAAAGGTAAGTTCTCCAATCATTGACATTTTGAACTCATACTTCATCTCTCCAACAAACCATTTTACTAGATGATCTTTATTGCTATCAAATATAATATCATCCACGTACACAGCCGCAATTAGTAATTCATCTCCATTAGCCTTGATGTACATATTACTATATGCTCCTCCTCTCCCGAAACCTTGTTTTTGAAGGTACTTGTCTAGCTTAGAGTACCATGCCTGTGGAGCTTATTTAATACCATATAATGCCTTCTTTAACCAACAAACATAGTTAGGCTTATCTAATAATAAAAACCCTTTAGGTTATTCCATATAGACCTCTTCCTCAAGTTCTTCGTTTAGGAAAGCAGACTTCATGTGCATTTGGTATGCTTTTAAATCCTTGTAACAAGAAAAAGCCAAAAACATCATGATTGCCTCCAATCTCGCAATTGGCACAAATGTTTCTTCATAATCACGACCTTATACTTTTGAGTACCCCTTGCACACTAGTCTGGCTTTGTTTCTAACAATTTGACCCTGTTCACTCATCTTGTTTTTTAATACCCATTTTGTGCCATTGGCATTCTTTTCGACTCACCTTGGTGTTGGTTCCCATGTCTTATTCTTTTCAATTTGGTCTAACTCCTCGTTCATAACATCTATCTAGTTTTGCATTTACTTGCTTCATCAAAGTTCTTTGGTTCAATTTGTGGCAACATGGCAATATGAATTTGGTCTAATTTTCTTGCAATTTGCCTCCTTGTTTTCACTCCACTTTTTTCTCCAACGATTTCACTTTCAGGATGATTCTTTTGTGTATGTCTTGAGGGACCTTTTAAATGAGTCTCTATATTTTATAATCCTTCATCTTGTACTTCATTTTCTTTACTGTCATGATGATGATGATATGGAGGATTGATAAAACTTGTCCTCTTGTTCTTATTAGGTAGCTCTTCGCCAAACTTTACATCTGTGCATTCCATAATCTTATGCAGTCTTTTATTAGAACATTTGTATCCCTTACCTTTTTATGAATATCCCAAAAATATTCCATCATTTAATTGAGCATCAAATTTTCCTAGTTTTTCATCATTATTTTTGATATAACACTTAATCCCAAATACTTTAAAATGTTTGATTGAAGCTGGCTTATCGTGCCACAGTTCATAAGCTGTCTTATCACAGTTTGGCCTGAGATGTGCCTTATTTATAATATGTTTTGTTGTATGTATTGCTTCTGCCTAATAGGTTTAAGGAATGCTTCTTTCTTGCATCATGGCTCTAGCCATTTGCAGAACGTATTTGTTTTGTCTCTCTGCAGCTCCATTCTGTTGAGGTGTGTTTGCAATAGTATACTATTGTTTTATGCCAAGTTCATCACATAGGTCTGCAAACTCATCTAAAGTAAATTCACCTCCTCTGTCTGACCTTATGCACTTTATATTGCACCCTATTTGATTTTTTGCCTGTGCCTTGAATATTTTGAACTTCTCAAATGATTCTGACTTATTTTTTAGAAATGCCACCCATGTCAATCTCAAATAGTCATCAATTATCAGCATAAAATGTTTTTCTCCTCATGTTGCTTGTGTTCTAGAAGGCCCACACAAATCCATATGAATTAGCTGCAAAGGCTTACTACTTGATAGTTTATCTTTGACTTTGAACGATGTGAATGTTTATTTTCCCATTTGACATGAATTGCATATAGTGTTTTGAGGCTTATTTATTGTTGGTAGATCTCTAAATGCTCTCTTCTTACTAAGCTTGATGATGTGATCAAAATTGAGATGCCCAAATCTCCTATGCCATAGCCAAGATTCATCGTGTTTGTTGATGTAACATTCTTCACTGTCTTCCTTCAAGATATATACATTATTCTTTGTTCGAACTCCTTTAGCCAGAATCTTCCCAGTAGTTTTGACCCGATTTCACAATCTTGAGCTTTGAAGAGAACATCACAACCTTTGTCACACATCTAACTTACACTCAACAAATTATGTTTTCTACCATATACGAATAGTACATCTTGAGCCTTTCCTTTTCCATTATTCATACTAATTGTAACCTTTCCTCTAATTCTTCTTGCTTCATTATTGTTGAATGTGACATTTCTAGTTTTATTTTCATCCAAGGATACAAACTTGCTTTTATCTCTTGTCACATGTCTATAGCAACCATTGTCCACTTACCATTTATTGTTTTGATCTTGAGCATATAGAACTAGGTCACACTTATCATCTTTCTTGTCTTCCTTCTTCTTTCTCCATTACATGCATTTATATGTTCTATAATTATTCTGAGATGATAGTCTATGGTATTTAAGATTACATTCATATTACTTGTGCCCAAAGTTGTGACAATAGAAACATTTAGTGATATCAAGGGGAGTAGCAAATGCTTTTTTGTCTAGATTCATGTTTGTTTTGATGTTTGTGAATCCATTATTAGCCTTACTTCTCTTAGAATTTCCCAAATCAATTCTTCTGACATAAGCTCTACAATCTATGGCTTTATGTCCAAATTTTTTATAGCAGTAACTATATTCATAGAAAAAATATTTGTACCTAGTAGTGGATGTCGTTTGAGGATATAACCATCTTGACATTTGATAATCATGTTTCCTGAAGAAGTATGGTCTCTAATACTTTGTTGTTTGATTGTCTATTCCTTTTGTCTTCTGTACTTTTCCGACAGTGTTTCTTTGTAGCTGTTCATTTGATGTTGAAGTGTTGCTTAATTTTTTGTTCTCAGATTGATGCGAACTATCATTGTTTCCCTTGTAGAAATTCCCACTGTAGATCAACAGATTATGCAATATACTAAAGCAAAATACAAGATCTACTTCTACAACAAACTTGCGGAAGCTTAATCGATTTTGAGCAAGATCAAATAGAACACATATAACTGAGAATGAGAAAGCAATCACACATGAACACAGAAGAATACTCTAGGGAAAGCCTCAACTAAAAACCCCAATCTTTGTATTATCATACAAGTGGAAATATGTTCAGATGACACAAAGCATTAGCTCACAAGCTATCTTGCTCCCAGTACAATCCAACAATACAACTCACAGACTGAATAGACACAAGATATGCCTTCCCTCAGCCCTCCAAGCATCCTATTTCCTTGCACAGTTTCTCTTGGGGTACAATGCTGCCACTTGTGTGAATTGGCCTCATCACACACTCATCAAACTCAAAAGTAACCGTGAAATCTCCAAGGAATGAATTCCTTCTGCATGCAAGAGATATACTCCATGGAATATTCTTGCAACTAATAGTACATTGTCCCATCATCTGATCTCAACTGGGTCTCTGACTGAACTGACATGCATGAGTTATTTATGAGAGAATATTCAGTTATCTAAAGTGCAATAGTTACATGCATGCATGCATTAACTAATTGAACTCGCAATTAGTTCAACAAACTATGTGAACTAATCTAACTGGACTTAACTCAGTTAACTGAGCTAACTAATTACAACTCAAAGTACAACTCATCCTGATCTCTTTTAATCAAGGTATAACTTCCTCAATCAATGGAGAAATTGTTGCATGTCTTCACATAGACTTCATGTTTGATTTCCTACAACTAATTAACACAAGATGAAATAAATTAATTATTTTACAAACAACTGCTAAGATCAAAGTTGAATTTTAATTCTCGATTTTAGTTTAGGGACTAACTAAAATTGGAATGTATCCTGAAATGTTATTTACAGCAGTGATATTTTTAGCACTTCTATTTTTAGCATTTCTTGTTGCTGTTTTCAACACTCCCTCTCAACAAGAAAGGGATTATCAGTGACCCCAATCCTGTCTCTGTGGAACTCGAACTTGCATTTTGACAATGCCTTAGTCAAAATATCTGCATCTTATTCCTCGGTTGAAACATACAGTAACAACATGATCCTCTTCACCACACAGTCTCAAAGATGATGGTACCGAATATCAATGTGCTTGGACTTGTCATGAAATACTGGATTCTCAAAGAGTTTGATACAACTCTGATTATTGCAGTAGATCATAGTTGAAGCCATCCTCTGACCAAACAATGCCACTAGAATCTTCTGCGTCCAAATGGCCTCACATGTTGCCTGACTGGCAGTCATGTATTCAGCCTCTGCTGAGCTAAGTGCAATTGACCTCTATTTCATGCTGTACCAGGAAACTGCAGCTGAACCAAGGTTGAAGATCCCTTCAGAAGTGCTCTTCCAGTCTGATGGACTCCCTGCCCAATCTGCATCTGTGAAGCCCTAAAGCTTCACTCCCTCTATCCGTCTATACCACAATCCATACTGAGATGTTCCTCTGAGGTATCTCAGCACATGCTTCGCTGCGTTCCAAAACAGCTTGGTAGGCTGAACCATAGCTTGACTCAGCCGGTTCACCGCAAAGCATAAGTCTGATCATGTGTTCACTAGATACATTAGTGAACCCATAAGCTGCCGATAAACAGTAGCAACTAATACCTCGCCTGAAGTAGCATCCTCCTTCCTCCAGTTCCCAGCTAGAGGAGTCTGCATGGGCTTGCACTTCTCCATGTGAAAGCACCCGAGTATCTCATTGGCATACTTGCCTTGAGACACAAATACTTCCCCATCTTTTTGCCACACCTCCATGCCTAGAAAGTAGTGCATAAGACCCATGTCTTTCATCTTAAACTTTCTTGCAAGGTCCTCCTTGTAAGACTTGATCAACTGATCATCACCTGTCAAAATCAGATCATCCACATAAAGAACAATGATCAATGGCTTACCTTCTACCATGATGTGGTAAAGGTTCGCATATGCTTCACTCTTGATGAAGCCCAACCTGGTGAAATAGCTGTCGATCCTAGTTTACCAAGCACGGGGTGCTTGATTCAGCCCATACAAATCCCTCTTGAGGCAGCACACATGCGACTCACAATCGAAGGTCTCAAAACCTTTCGGCTGCTCAATGTACACCTCTTCCTCAATCTTCCCATTGAGGAATGTTGTCTTCACATCCATCTGATGGATCTTCCAACCCATCTGAGCTGATAGTGCCAACATCGATCTAATAGATGAGTACCTTGCTATAGGAGCAAAGGTCTCATCGTAGTCGATCCCCTCGACCTGTGAGAAACCACGGGCAACAAACCTTGCCTTATGTTTCTCAACACTACCATCAGCTGCCTACTTTACCTTTTAAAGCCATCTAGAGCTCACCACTGACTTGTCCTAAGGTCTTGGGACAACATCCCACACATTATTCTGAATGATAGAGTCGTACTCCTCTACCATTGCATCAACCCAGATTGGTTGTTGCACTGCTTCCTCGAAAGAAGAAGGTTCGGTCTCTACACATTCCCTAGCCAGGGCCATGTAGCCAGCGTACCGCTCGGGTGACCTCCTCTGTCTGCGCTGAGAAGATGGCTGTCCCACATTCTCTCGCACATCCATCATCAACCTGTCAGCTTCCCTTGAGCGTTTCAGCCCATCCCTGGAAGACTCAGCATGAGTGGATGTCTCCACTCCCAGATCCTCTACATGCAGCTACTCCGCATCAATCTGAGGCTCCTCCTCCTTAGGAACTGAAAGTTCCTCCTCTACATGCAACTTGAGCTCCCTCTCAAGTGATACTCGCATGGCTTTCTGTTGTCGAACTTTAGATCTCTGCGTACCACTGTCCTTTGACTGGTAGGCAGGAACACCCGATAGTTGTGGGGTGTATTAGTGTACCCCACAAGAATCCCCAACTCAGCGATTGGATCTAACTTCTTCTGGGCATCTTTGGTCACATGGCAATAAACCGATGATCCAAAGATCCTGAAGTGACTCACATATGGTCACTTCCCAGAAAAGGCCTCCATAGGTGTCTTCATTCCTAGTATACTGTGCAGGCTTTTGTTCTGCAAGTATACTATTGTATTGCATGCCTCAGCCCACAAATGAAGTGGTAGGCTTTGGTCACACAACATCTCTCGAGCTGCTCCCAAAATCAATCTGTTCTTCCTTTCGGCCACCCCATTCTGCTATGGGTTATGGGGTGCCGCCAGCTCCCGTTTAATTCCTTCTGCAGTGCAAAAGTCCTTAAACTATTGGGAGACATACTCTCCACCATTGTTGCTACACAAGGCTTTTATTTTCTTTCCAGATTCTTTCTCTGCCAAGGCTTTAAACTCACAAAACCTCAAGAAGGTTTGATCCTTCTTTTGCATAAAGTAGATCCAACATATACAAGAAAAACCATCAATAAAAATAACATAGTACCTTTGTTTAGTGGTGGAGGCTGTAGAGGATGGTCCACAAACATCTGTGTGAACTCACTCCAGGATTGCTCCAGCTCTACTGTCTCGATCCTGAAAGGAAGATTTCACATACTTACCCAAGGTACAACCTTTGCATGTATCTGTATGCTCCAATTTTCCCTTGGCAAGTCTGGTATAAATCTACTGCATGATCTTCAAGGCCCCATGGTGCAAGTGGCCCAATCTTCTATGCCATAGCTCGCCAACATCTTGGCTTTGCACCACCTCTACTTTGGAACTCAATGCAACACAGTGATCTACCTCCAGCTTGTAGAGATTCCTTGCTTGAATCCCAATCCTCTTGGTCTGTCCTGTACCGATATGCTTCAGGAATACCTTTCCTTTATTAAAGACTACATCATAGCCTTTATCTTCTAGCATAGCGACAAACACAAGATTCTTCTTCAGACTCGGTACATACTTCACATCAGTCAGGGTGAGAGGAGCTCCATGCTCCCTCTGAAACACAACCGTACCTTCACCTGAAACATGGTACTTTCCATCATCGCCCATCTCGATCCGCATCTGGAGATCCTTCTCCTCCAGGGTACTGAAAAGATTCTCGTCGCCAGACATGTGGAAAGAGGCTCCACTGTCTAGGTACCAAGCACATCCCACCATGGATGAAACCATGCATGCGATGAGAAAGAAATCCAACTCGAACTGTGAGGCCAATGCCTCACCATCTGATCCCTTCGAGTATCCCTCCTTGGATTTCTTCTGTGGACAATTCGTAGCATAATGGCCCACCTCATGACAATGAAAGCATCGCACTTTCGATTTGTCAAACTTCTTCCCACCATGGGAAGAACTGGATTTGGGATGGGATGCCTTCCCTTTCCCTTTCCTTTCCTTAATTTCTAAGGCTAGATTTTATTCATCATCTTGCTTTGATGAAGATCCACCTCTGGTGCTTCTTCTTATCTCCTCTTGCATCAGATCCGACCAAAGTCGTTCCCAATCTGGCAGTTTCTCTCTTCCATTAACTGAGTCTTTGTAGCTATGCCAACTCTTAAGAAGACCGAGGAGAGCAAGACTCACCATGTCATCATCGGCTATCATGATCCCTACACTTCCAAGCTCATCCTTGTAGGTGGTGAGCTTGTTCAGATATGTAGAGATCGGGTTGCCCTTTTCACACTTGATTTTCCAAAGCTTGTCTTTCAACGCCGTCTTCCTGTGATCGCTATTGTTTTGATATAGATCTTTCAATGTTTTCCACATTGAAAATGGTGTCTCCTTCCCATGGAGGCTTGAGACAATGTGGTCTCGAACTCCCTCTAGGAGGATTCTCCTCACTCTAGCCACACATTTCTTCCATTCCGCCAATTCTGTAGCATTAACTGCTCCTAGCTTGGGGACTTCTTGATCAATGAAGTCCTTCAAACCATTGTCCTCTAATACTGCTTCCATGTGATCCTTCCAGGCTATGCAATTCGAGCTGCCATCAAGGGCATACTCGAGTCTTAAATCGTTGAACACCATTGGTGAAATTTGTGATGTGATAAAAATTCAAATTCTATAATCAGGAACTTCGAACTTCGAACTTCTCTCTTCTTTGTATAATGTTCTTCACTTTTATCACCTTTGCTCCTATACCATATAGAAATTTCCATTTTAGATCAATAGATCATGCAATGTACTAAAGCAAAATACAAGATCTACTTCTACAACAAACTTGCGGAAGCTTAATCGATTTTGAGCAAGATCAAATAGAACACATATAACTGAGAATGAGAAAGAAATCACACATGAACATAGAAGAATACTCTGGGGAAAGCCTCAACTAAAAACCCTGATCTTTGTATTATCATACAAGTGGAAAGATGTTCAGATTACACAAAGCATTAGCTCACAAGCTATCTTACTCTCAGTACAATCCAACAATACAACTCACAGACTAAATAGACACAAGATATGCCTTCCCTCAGCCCTCCAAGCCTCCTATTTCCTTGCGCAGTTTCTCTTGGGGTCCAATGCTGCCACCTGTGTGAATTGGCCTCATCACACACTCATCAAACTCAAAAGTAACTGCGGGGAATCTCCAAGGAATGAATTCCTTCTGCATGCAAGAGATATCCTCCATGGAATATTCCTGCAACTGATAGTACACTGTCCCATCATCTGATCTCAACTGGGTCACTGACTGAACTGACATGCATGAGTTATTTATGAGAGAATATTCAGTTATCTGAGGTGCAGTAGTTACATGCATGCATGCATTAACTAGCTGAACTCACAATTAGTTCAACAAACTATTTGAACCAATCTAACTGGACTTAACTCAGTTAACTGAGCTAACTAATTACAACTCAAAGTACAACTCATCCTAATCTCCTTTAATCAAGGGATAACTTCCTCAATCAATGGAGAATTGTTGCATGTCTTCACATAGACTTCATGTTTGATTTCCTACAACTAATTAACTCAAGATGAATCAATTAATTATTTTACAAACAACTGCTAAGATTAAATTCGAATTTTAATTTTCAATTTTAGTTTAGGGATTAACTAAAATTGGAGTGTATCCCGAAATGCTATTTATAGCAGTGCTATTTTTAGCACTTCTATTTTTAGCATTTCTTGTTGCTATTTTCAACATCCTCTAATAAATTTTACAAAAGTGATTGTCCTTTTATCCTCTGCCTTGGATTCACTGGTTTCTCCTTCATAGTCTAACCCAATATTTATGAGTGGAGACCCCTGAGCATTTAATATCACATCCAGTTTTTTTAAACCTTTTATCTGTTGAATATTCATGTTTAATTCAATTTGTGCCTTCTCTAGCCTCTTCATCAGACTTACCACCTCTTCTTCCAATCTTTCACACTCCTTTATTTGTTGCATCAAAATGTCTTCCACCTTCTTTGCTTCTTCAAGTTCAACTTTCAACTTGATAATTTCTTCTAAATTTTATTCTTCTTTTACATATTTCAATAAGATCTCATTCTGCTCTCTATTCTTTCGTTTAAGCCTTTCTATTTCATCCAATGCACTGATCAATTCTCCCTCAAGATGTACCTCACCTTCCTCTTATTCTTCATATTCCTCGCAATCTTTTTCAAGTTCTTCTAAGGCCATCAACATGAATTCACCGGTTCCATCTTCACTAGAGGATTCATTGGAACTTTCAAATACACTGCTATCTTCTTGAGCATAGAAGCTTTTCCTTTTAAACTTTTTCTCTTTCTGCATTTTTTTAGAATTGTTCTTTTCTTCCCCTTTAGGTTGATTTTCTTTTTTTTTATAAGGACATTTTGAGGCATAATGTCCCACTCTTCCTCAATTAAAACACTTAAATGGAAGTTTTCCTTTGTACTTACCTGTACCTTTCTTCAACCTTTTGACAAATTTTGCTTCTTCCTCATCAAAGCCTGAACCTGAACATTCCTTTTCTTATATGGACTTGTCTGCCTTGGAAGTTGCCTCTCTAGTGATTGACTTCCCTCCTGGAATTCTCATCTCATATGCTGTTAAAGAACCAAGTAGTTGACCCTTGTTCAAAGGATCAAAGTTTGTTGTCTCTTCTATAGCTAAAACCTTAGGACTGAACTTAGAAGGTAATGACCTCAATATCTTCTGAACTATTCCACTTCATTTGATTGTTTCTCCTAGACCCATCATGACATTTACCAATGCATCAACTCTTAAAAAGAATTAGCTATATATTCATCTTCATTCATTTTTAAAGTCTCAAATTGCATTCTATATACTTGTAATTTGACCATCTTTACCTTTTTATCTCCTTCATGAATATTTTATAATTTAACCCAAATATCTTTGGTTGTCTGAAAATGCATTACTTTAATGAATTCAGACTCACATAATCCACTTTGAAGAGCATTCATAGCGTTTGTATTAGTTATAAAAACAAGTTTGGCACCTTTGTCACTAGTCGTTTCCTTTGGTTCTTCATACCCTACCATCACAATAACACAAACTTCTACTCTAAGAGACATTAAACATGTCTTCATTCTCACTTTCCAGAAGGCATAGATTGTACCAGTAAATAGGGGGGCTTTATTTGTTGAGCATCCTTCTTGACTTACCATTTATTGACTTAGGACCTCCTTCCAGTTGTTATATTGCTACTGAAGGAACTAGGCTCTGATACCAATTGATATTTATGTTTGGAAATTACTGAGAGGGTGGGCGAGTTAGTAATTTTAAAACTTAATTTTTGTTCAACTTAACTTTCTTCTTATGCAACTCATGGTTTATGTATATACTCAATTATTAATGGTTTCCTTTTGCAAGTACCAAAGAGAGACATTCGCAGATATATTTATTTAGAATTCAAGAACATTCACACAATATTCAAGAAACAACACATGAAGACACAAGATATAAGTGGAGACCCATAAGGGAGAAAAACATGGATTTTTGGATGAGAGTGATGTGAAGGCAAACTCCTACTTCCTCATTACAGCAGATTTTTGTAGGCTCCAACCTACAAGAGGCTCATACCTCAAAGGAAGCTCCATCTCCCACAATTTTCTACAGGGTACAACCCACATGAGGCTCCTACCTCAATAGGCTATAACATGTTCTTTATCAAGCTACAACTTGAAAATAGACTACAATCTCTCAATCACAATACTAAGTCAAGATTTATGGTTACATGATATAAATTTTGGCTACCAAGTCTACTACATATCTTCTCAGCTTCTCCTCTTCAATTATGTTCCTCTTTTGTTGCTCTCATACAAACTACTTAACATCAAAAAGTTCCCTTTCCATTCAACAATGTATATTTTATAAGCACAACTTATTGGTTGTTTGCATTTTTTTGCAGGAATATGAAATAAGACATTGTCTCTTGGTCTTTTAAAACTGTTCACTACCTGTCTCTTCGTTTTCAAATCTAAAACACTGAATTTTGTAATATAAAATAGAGTTGAAACAAATATAGCTCAATAGTAATGATTACAAAAGGAAAATCAAATTTGTATTAGCTACATTTTCAGATTTGTACCATATAATTTTTTTGTTTAATGAAAACATATGTTTTCCAGCTTGTGTCTCAATATATCATATCTCATTTTTTATCAATGAAATCCAATCAGCAATGTTGAACCTTTACATTAATTATCATAGCCTTTGCACTACCAATCAACAATGTTCATCCTTCACATTAATTATCATAGCCTTTTCACTTCACATCACTGTCAACTTTTGCACTTCAAGCAGCCATGCACCAATAACCATCTAACATCCAACATAAATCAACCTTTACACAATATCATCACTAGTTGACATCAATGCCAACATTACCAACACATAACTAATTTGATAGAGAAGGTGACAACATTAATTGTAGGAACGAAGGCAAGGTAGAAGAACATAAATTAATGAGGCTCTTGAAATCAAGCATGAATGAAGAACAAAAGGAAGTATGATTATATGTAAAACTGGTTGTACCAGCTAAGGATAATGAAGGGAAGATGTTGCCTCTCAAACATGAGATGGGGTAGACCAAGGAGAAAATATAAAAGAGGATTAGATTTCTCTATTGTTGGTGTGCTAGTAGTCCCCTTCGCGGTGGGATTTAAGGGTTGGGGGTGGCGGCAGAGGGAGTGTTGGGCATTTTACTAAAGATTTAAGGAAATCTTTAAGGAAAAAGCCTAGATCCAAATTAATAAATGCGACAAGAAGAAGAAACCAAACCAATAAAGGGCATGGATTTATTAGTGGAAATCTTTGTGAGAACAAAGTTGAGGGACATGCACAGTGGAAGAAACCCAAGAGCTTTAGAAAAACTTAGGAAGATCTAGATCACAAATATGGCAAAGTTTGATGCTTTAGTGAGCAAGATAATGATCCATACCAAAGTGAAAAGAAAGGTATTTATAGACAAGGAAATGACACAAGGCTATTCAAAAGAAAGGACATATGACTATTGGGTGGAATCCCTAGTTTTGTACAACTCATCTGTAGGTTTGACCAATGAACCATGAGTTTCCTGGCCATCCACGAGGTTTTCACTCAAAAAGGGGTTTTTAGTCCACAGGTTTTATAGATTTGTGCATAACGATTGCAAATGGATTATACAACCTATGAATTGCATGCCACAGGGAAAATGATGAATGAAGAGTTACTTGGTGAACCCTTCTATGCACCCTTAAACAAATATAAGGATGTTGGTGACCTGGAAAAGATATCTCTAACTAACAAAAATATAAAATGAAACATGCATGCTAAGGTTGATCCTACTAGGAAGAGTATGTGCAAATAAGAACCTAAAAAAGGCTAAAACAAGGCAAAACACTAATTTAGAGATAGAGACGAAAGGGCATCACCTAGGTATTAGACATTAAAATGGGTAAAACACACTCATATATTTAGGCTTTACATAAGGACCACCAACACATAATAAACCATTGTAACAAGTTTCATTTCTCATTAAGCATTTGATTGCATTGAATCTTAAGTGCAAAATCAATACATTACAATATATGTTAACCATTACCATGCAAAAATAATACCTAAGAAATCAACCTCCCTATCAACCCAAGTGCTAGAGTGAGGTTGTTAGTACTAGGCCAACCTACACGTATACTCAAGACGTATACTCAAGAGTTAATAAGGCTCAAAGTTAATATAACATTTCTCAAGGCATTATAGCTCATCATATTGCTAGCGAAGATTTGAATTTGGGTGGGGAAGATAACATCCATTCAACCTAACCTCTAGAAAGCCTAATTGATTGAATATTTTTTTTGGAGTTGTTTTTAGTGCAACTTTTTGGACTTTTTGGTGATGAAATCCGGCTGAAAAAATTGAAGTGAAGTCTTGATTTGTGTTACTTAAATTGGTTTTTTGACCATATATATGGATTCAGTGCCCTAAAAAACCTCGAGGGCACTTTAATTGTGTAGAGCTTACCCATCAAATTTGTGATTTCAATAAATTCCTACCAGATTTAAAAAAAATTAGATGTGAAAAACCAAAAAAAGAAAAAAACAAAAAAAACACTAAATACTAACTCATTTTTTTGTTTTGTTTTGTTGGAGATGGATGATTAATCTATTAAAAAAACATGGTGATTGCCGGATGAAATTGTCAATGCCAAACAACATTAAAAAGGAGCAAAGAATAGGTCTCCCTTAGAAATGAAAGCTTTGAGAGTTATGTGACACTGGTTCGGATTGCCCAAGAAAACCCAGCATAGAAATCGGTGGACAGAAACGCCCGAGCAACATAACAACAATATTAACATATTAAATATGTTTTTCGATTGTTTTTCAAAAGATCAGATTGGAACCACGGGCGTGCAAGAGATAATGTTTAAACAACAATTGAGGAATGCAAGGAATTTTCCACTGAATCGTCTGGAAGGGAAGTGATGTGAATGAATTTGTGAAGAAACCGCTTCCTCACAGACAATCCCCAACATGTACCGAAGTAAATGGCAGAGGAGCAATGTATTTGTGAAGACAGTTTTTAACTGATATAACTTAATTCAAAACAATACATGCTCAACGTCTTTAGCCAGGCATTGGAAACATGGCCAACAATTTAGGGAACTGAAGAAGAACAACTATTAACACTATTATTATGAAAGAAGCAGTGCTGTGCAACAAAGAGCACTGCTGAATACAGAGAGACATGGAGTGTCTCATACATTCTCCATCCAACTTAAGGTATGCATTTTTACTCTGTTGTAGGTCATTAGTTCGATTACTGGGGAGCTACAATGCAACAATCACTAATGTTTAAACTGAGTTTGGTTAATTTAGTGGAGCTTGACTTGACTTGTTTTGTAAAATGGATGTTTTTACCAGCTGGAAGCATCACCAATTTAAGCCAGTGGGCTTGCAAAGCGTGCACGTTGGTCCAGGTTTTATTCCAATAAATGGAAAAGCAAGAAGAACAAGTGTTGTCTGCCTCGTTGTGTCTACCCCTGGGACAAAAGAAGGGAACACATACGCTGAATCTTCTGAACCAGGAAGCAGAAATCTTGATGAAGGAGCACAGCGAAAGTGGAGGAAGATGATGAAGGATATAGAAACTTCTGGTTCGGCTGTTCCCATTCTTCGCAGTTTACGGAAAAGAGGGGAACCGCTTCCTAGAGATCTTGTTCTTGGGACTCTTGTCAGATTCAAGCAACTAAAGCGGTGGAATATTATAGCTGAGGTAAAGAATTATAAGCATTTTTTTTTTTTTTTGAAAGTGCTTCGAGAAACATACACTGGGGTCTTTACTACATACAACAGAGTTCCTTTGGCTAAGTTGCGCGGTCTGAGGGCTAACTATTTACTAAATTGTTCAGAGGCCTGCACTCGGTCTCATCCCTTTTGAAACTTATGTCATTTGGATGCTGCAGACCATAGCAAGAATGGAACCGCGGTGGATGGATTAAGACTCCATCCACTTCATCAGTAAACAAGCACCCTGTTTGCATGTGCTTAGTTTTACTATCATTACAAAGATGATATTTTATGCATTTCTCTACAACAATTGACCTTCGAGACTTGTGATCAAAGTCATACACAAAACAATGGCAATGCATATTCTACTTGACGGAGGTGGGATGGAAAAGGGGTTATTTTGCAGGGGCTGATATGTGATTTTAAGTTACAATAAAATAAATACTATCATATAAATTCCCTAACGAATCATGTAACTCGGTAGCTGCTCTAAGAAAACATTAACATCTCCAAGATTTAGGGTCGTTTCTCACTTAAGCATTTCGACAGTTAAACAAGGTTAAATGCTTTTGATAGAATATATTATAAAAATTGCTTAAATTAGGCTGGCAAGTGTGCCTTTAAGCACAGAATTCAATAGCAAATTACCTAAAGAACCAAGTACCTCGGTAGCTTCTTTAAGAGAACATTGAAATCCGAAAGATTTAGGGTCGTTTCCCACCAACCCATTTCGCTACTTAAATAAAGTTAAATGCTTTTGATAGATTAGATTATCATAACGAATCATGAATTGTTTAAATTAGTCTGGCAAATGAGTCTTTAAGCACTTAATTCAGTCAGATTTAATTTGATTTACTTTTTAACAGAATTACTCAACGGTGATCTGTGTGAAACGGCCAGAGCAGTGATAACACTTACTTGAATTACACAAGCTGTGCAAAATAAACTTTGGTCAAAATCTTAATTGTTATTAATGCTAGCGTAGAGTCTTAGGCTGTGCAAAATCGTCAATTTCTGACGAGCATTTTGTTTCAATACTCTCACAAGATGGGCAGTTATTTAAGATCCAGTCACATTATCCTATTGCAGATCATCTTGACAATAAGTGAACTCTCTAAAAGATAATGAAACAAGATCATCTTGACAATAAGTGAACTCTCTAAAAGATAATGAAACAAGATGGAGTTAGGGGTTTTCAATGTCGAAATATGTAAGTAGGTCCACTCTTCAATAATGTCTTATGTAATCTTGATTTTATGTATTTGATGAAAAGAGAAAGAAAATTTATTATTATTATTTTTATAGCATTGGTTTCATGCTCAAAGTTATTTTATTATGGGTCGAGCACCCATTGTGTGCTTCTAGGGCTTTGTCATAGAGTCAAAGAAGTCAAAATCTGATTTTTTGGGTCAAATTCTCTCACACTTGTTTAGAATTTTTTTTGGCGAAATCACATAATTGATCATAATTGATCATTTGTCGACGCGTTTCGAACCAACCAGTGTGGTTCATTGTCAGGACAAGTTGAAGATACAGATCCAGATCAGCGTGTTAAATAGTCTAAGCAGAGACTCCAACGGCTAGAAAGACTAACGGCTATTTTTCAACTTATGGACCCCAGTCAAACCTAAAATAATATTAATATTTTATAATTATTATTACATCTACGGAGT
>APFE030753261.1:289963-357253 GCA_000404065.3 Pinus taeda
AATAATTTAAATATTTAAATAGGTGAATTTAATATCTAACCTCTTTTCTGGTTTATTTTACCCAGTTTACTTGACTCCATAGATGTAATAATAATTATAATATATTAATATTATTTTAGGTTTGACTGGGGTCCATAAGTTGAAAAATAGCCGTTAGTCTTTCTAACCGTTGGAGTCTCTGCTTAGACTATTTAACACGCTGATCTGGATCTGTATCTTCAACTTGTCCTGATGATGAACCACACTGGTTGGTTCGAAACGCATCGACAAATGATCAATTATGTGATTTCGCCGAAAAAATTTCTAAACAAATTATGGATCACAGAAGTCTAAATTCTCTCACACTTGTGAAGGAACTTAGGGCTTATTTTGTTGCAGCAAGACCAAAATTGCAGTCTTATTGAGAGGCTGAAGTTTGGTGACAAAAGGATCAAGTTTGTGAGCCACATCACCTAGAAGAAGAAGCATGCTAAATCGAACAAGAATGAAACCTTGTTTTCGACCTACATCTCCCACACATGCAAAATTGTAGGAGGACCAAAAAAGTGTAGACCTGAAGTAGAAGCCAAAAATCTGAAGAGAACGTTGAGAGCTGAAAATTTAGGTTCATTTGACTTGGGTTGACTTTGTGAAGTATAGTTGATCAAAGGAGAAGTTGACTTGGTCTTGGAGGGGTCTTGGTCTAGAGTCTAAAGGTCTTGGAATTCGTCATTTGAAGATTCTAGAAGAAGAGAATAATTCCTGTGGGTTTTCCTCTCTAGGAGAGGTTTTGGTCTTGGCTAGCAGCGTATATCTTGTGTCCTCTTTGTTGAAGAATGTAACTAGGTTCGGTCTTCATAATTGTACTTGAGTCAAAATGAAATATATTTGTCAAAAGAAAGCAAAAGAAAATTTATTATTAATTAATTGACTTCTTAAAGCATGGGTTTCATGCTTGGGTCAATTGTCTTAGGTCAAGCCTCCATTGTAGGCTTTAGGATTATTTATTTAAGTCAAAGTCAATTCTTGTTTGGTCAAAAACTCCTCTATCAAAGTCTCCTTGCTGTTGGCCTAACCTTATAGAGAGACACATCTCTTCAAGAACTCATGTCAGTGTATTCCACATGGAAACAACTATATATACAAGCCTAAGGACTTCGCATTAAACACAGTGAAGGAGCTCGGATTTCAGACATGATTTCGATGAATCTTAGAGACAGAGTTTCGGTGATCTCAGAGATAGGTTTTCGGTGATGTCAGAGAGACAGAGTTTCGGTGATCTCAGAGACAAAATTTTGTTGATCTCAGAAACAAAATTTCGTGATCTTAGGGACAAGTTCGGTGATTACAAAAGATAACTATTTGGTGAATTTCAGAGATACAAATTTGGTGTACATCAGTGATGGAGTCAGAAAGTTTCAGTGAAGATTTTTTGTATATTATAGTAAGGGAATTTGGTGTACTGAAGTTAGAGTTGTCACCTCAGGACCAAAGGCATGATTATATTGCAGTATTGGTCATCATTGTTGGACCGAAGCTTGGGCTATCTCCACAGTATCATATTACAGAACAATGTGTGCCAATATTAGAGGACTATGTTGCTACCTCTACAAGAACGAAGACAGGGATGTCACTACAGGGTTATCTCATTGTTGAAGACGTGTTGAGGACTAAGAGCTGAAGAAGAATAAACAAGGTTGACTTGATGGAGGGAGTCTCTAGTCTAGGTTGTGAAGGTCTTGGTCATGTCATCTTGTTTTGAATCTACTGAAGAAAGAATTCTTGACCGGGTTTTCCCCCCTAGAGTGGGGTTTCGACCTAGATGTGTGCCTACATCTTGTGTCCTCTTCTATTTGTTGATTGGCATTATTCTTGATGATAAGGAAAATATAAATTGAAAGAAAGAATAATAAAAATAAACTATCACAAGATAATGTCATAAGAAGAGAAATCAATTAACTTGCCACCTCCTTGGATTTCTCAACATGGTATCAGAGCTATGGTGAAAGAAGGTTGAAAATCACCTTATTCGCAAGAAGGTTTTGGAATTGAAGAAAAGTCACTGTCTGAGATCAAATTCATTGTCAAGAGTAGATTGAAGCATCCAAGACAAACAAAGGTCTAAGGCCTCCTTAGTTAAATAATTTGAGGGAATATTCACTACAGATAGAAGTTCATCATTTAAGGATCGAGCGAGAGTTTGTCATTATCGCCATCATACTACTAGAACAACAACAATCCTCCTACACTTGAAGAACAATTTGAAGTTCAAATGACTTCTATGAAATGATCCAAGTCTGGTCTAAAATTTCGAGCACTATATCCTAGATCTAAAAGCATTCATTTGAAGACTATGAAAGGAACCCGAAGTTTGTCCTATGGAAAAAGAAATCACTCTTTGAGGATCTGAGATGATAGTATGAGCACAAGGAACCAACTTAAAAAAATCAAGTAAGTATTGTCATTTCAACTAGTCTAATGAGCTATCTAATCAGAGGTCCGTAAACACAAGGTATGTATATTCATAAGCTTTTAGATTTTTAATATCTCTAATCTTAAATGATTCGTGTAATCCTTGTTTATAGCTAGTCTAGGGTAAAAATTGTAATCCTTAGATAACATACATATTATAACTCTAATCGTTATCTTCTAGGGTTTACAAGTAATCTAGGATGTCAAGTAAAAGTCCTAATGTTGATTGAAATGATGAATAACTTGATCTTCGATATCATAGGAGTCCATCCTCCATGGTTACGTAGAAGATCTAACTTGAGAAATTAAATCATGTTCTTCGTATCACATGTTTTGCTTGAAAGTATGAATTACAGGTATAAAAGATCATGGCTTAATACAAAGAGAACACTTCAAGGAACCCTTACAAGGTTTGTTAAGGAACATCTCCAGGTATGTCTTAGACTATACACCTTATAAAATTCTATTAATATAAAAAATATGTTCATCTTATTTTGTAATTTGTATTACTAACATCTTTTTGTCTAGCTTCCTTGAATCTTAAAGATTCTTGATTAGATGATTCATCATTAGATAAATCTACCCTCCTCATATCTCTGATTACTCTTATGGAACCCTAGAAAGGTTCATTGTAAAAACCCTAACTTAAGGGTATGTCGACGATTATGTGTGAAACCCTAATCTGCTTAGGGTTGTTGTTGAAAGAAAATATGTGATGTTTTGATGAAGTCTAAAGTAACTGAATGATGCTTGGATGATGTCTTGTTTGGGTTTTGGTATGGTTATGAAAACCCTAACGTGTTAGGGTTGAATGATAATCTCTAAAATCCCAAACCTCTGAAGTATTGGTAATTTAGGGTTCGCTATGTTTTGTATTGAAACCCTAGATCATTAGGGTTTGGTAGAGTGTATAAGCAAGACCCTTATAATGTCTTAGAAATGAAATCCTTGGCATGTGTGTGTTTGTCCGATCAAACCTTAGTCTGATCAAGTTTATTATATGTCTAACTCTTATTGATATTTGTAAAGTGGGTTTGACTAACAATGATATGAAATGTCTATGCAAGATGATGAAGTCCTAGATGTATGAGTTGACCTGTTTGTCAATGGTCACTAGTCCTAGGGTTTGGAACTAAGCCCTAGTCGAAGTTTGTTTCTATAGGATGATAATATTTGTGAATTATAGGGTTTTGAGAGTTAAACCTTAGTAGAAGTGAAAAAACTCTGATGTATGATGATAATGTGATAATTTGAGATTTGTGTAAAATTGTTGAAATCTGAGTTTTAGTTATGATTGATGAGAAAATCTAGGGTTTGCAACAAACCCTAGTGGAAGCTAGTCATGTTGTTGATTGAGCTGTGATTGGTTTTGATAGTTAAATCTCATGTATGAAAGCTAGGGTTTGTATGAAACCCTATTGGGAAGTCTAACATATGAATTTTGAAAGTTGTTAGATACTTTGTAGATCTATATTTGTTTGATTTGTTTCTAGGGTTTGCCATATGTTGTAGTAGGGTATGTCATACCTTTGGAAGAAATATTGAAACCCTAGATGTAATGAAAGTTGTTATGAAATAAGCCTTGATGAAGTAGCCTAGGTTTATGACAAAGTCCCTAGCAAGATGTTGAAGAGTATATGTCTCTTGTTTGTAAGTTTGGGCATCTGATATATAAAGTTGAATGCTTCCTTGATTTTGATATGGTTAACTTCATGCTTCTATAGATTTGGTTGTACTTCCTATCTAAGTTGTGTAGCTACGTGATCTTCAAGGTAGTGAAGATGTTCGTAAAGAAACATTGATATGATAAGCATGATGTGAATGGTGATGGTAATGATAACTCTAATGAGAAGGATGGAAGCCACGAAAGGTTCTTCGATGTTGTAAAGAAGAAGTAGAACTTCGTAAGTTAAGGGGGAGCCTGGATGAAATCTCCCTAGGTTAAGAGGGAGCTTGATTGAAAGAAATATCCCTAGATTGAGAGGAAGCACAGATGAAAGGAATCTCCATAGTTGAGAGGGAGGTCATATCATAGTCATGATGGACACCTTGATAGAAGAAATTAGAGAATGTATTTTTGAAGGGATGCTTAGTTAAGAAAAGCCAGATCGATTTATGAAATATGTTGTTGCATGAGAAGTAGGAAAGGAAGCTGCATGGTTGAGGAATCTTTTGTCAAGATTCGTTGGGGAAACTCTAAGTCCTACTATGAAAAGTTGAGAAGCAACATCAAGTTGTCTAGAAGACCCCGAAGGTTTATTTCTGTTTGAAAGTTTGTTACTGATTGGGGTTGTGTTCGTACAGGTAAATCTCTTGAAGTTTTGATAGCATGCTGGTTATTGACCAGTTTGATTGGGAGAGATTTGTTATTGAGGCTTTTTGAGTGAAACATTGCTTGGGAGGACATCTGGCCGACACTTTGTGTTGATGTCTAGTTCCCAAGGTAGGGAGGGTGGTGTTGGTCATTGAGCTCTGACCTCAGATACACACGTAGATCCTTGGGTTGATGGTTAGACCTAAAGAGGCTAAAAGCTTTAGTCTATCTTAGTCCCACTCTAATAGATTGCCCTAGTCAGGAATCTAGTCCATGGCATTGCGATGCCTAAACTATTGACAAATCTTGCATAGGAATCTAGTCCATGGCATTGTAGTGCCTAAACTCTTCATAGATTATGTGTTTTGAGATCTTCTATGTACCTCTATAGTTATATGTAAGTATGAATATCTCCCTAGTTAAGAGGAAGTGTTGAAGAATGTAACTAGATTCAGTCTTCATAATTGTACTTGAGTCAAAATGAAATATATTTTTCAAAAGAAAGCAAAAGGATTTTTATTATTAATTTAATTGACTTGTTAAAGCATGAATTTCATGCTTAGGTCAATTGTCTTAGATCAAGCCTCCATTGTAGGCGTTAGGATTATTTATTTAAGTCAAAGTCAATTCTTGTTTGGTCAAAGACTCCTCCATCAAAGTCTCTTTGCTGTCGGCCTCAAGTAAATCATCATCAAGTGAAGTCGGCCTAACATTATATAGAGACACATCTCTTCAAGAACTCATGTCGGCCTATTTCATATGGAAACAACTATATATACAAGCCTAAGGACTTCACATTAAACATAGTGAAGGAGCTCGAATTTCAGAGAAGATTTCGATGGTCTTAGAGATAGAGTTTCGGTGATTTTAGAGATAGGTTTTTAGTGATCTCAGAGAGACAGAATTTCGCTGATCTCAGAGAGACAGAGTTTCGGTGATCTCAGAGATAGTTTTTTCAGTGATCTTAGAGACAAAATTTCGATGATCTCAGAGACAAAATTTCGGTGATCTCAGAGGCAAGTTCGGTGATTACAAAAGATAACTACTCAGTGAATTTCAGAGATACAATTCACTGTACATTAGTGATGGAGGCTGAAAGTTTCAGTGAAGATTTTTTGTATATTACAGTAAGGGAATTTAGTGTACTGAAGTTAGGGCTGTCACCTCAGGACCAAAGGCATGATTGTATTGCAGTATTGGTCATCATTGCTGGATCGAAGCTTGGGCTATCTCCACAATATCATATTATAGAACAGTGTGTGCCAATATTAGAGGATTGTGTTGCTATCTCTACAAGAATGAAGACAAGGATGTCACTACAGGGTTATCTCATTATTGAAGACATGTCGAGGACTAAGAGCTGAAGAAGAATAAACAAGGTTGACTTGATGGAGGGAGTCTCTAGTCTAGGTTGTGAAGGTTTTGGTCATCTCATCTTGTTTGGAATCTACTGAAGAAAGAATTCTTGACCGGGTTTTCCCGTAGATTGGGGTTTTGCCCTGGCTGCGTGCCTACATCTTATGTCCTCTTCTATTTGTTGATTGGCATTAGCCTTGATGATGAGGAAAATATAAATCGAAAGAAAGAATAATAATAATAATAAACCATCACAAGATAATGTCATAATAAGAGAAATCAATTAACTTGCCACCTCCTTGGATTTCTCAACACTCTTGTTCTATTGATCTTCATGTTTTATTAGCTATTTGATGATAAGAACACTATAATAATCAATAAGAAGAAAAAGCTAATTATAGATTCTACAAGTTGAAGTTAAAGAACATCACAAGGAATTATGAAGTTAAGAGAAATCACCCTAATCTAGCTGCCCTAGATTTCTCAACATTTAAGGTATATGGAAGTCCTCTTCTTTTTGTTGGTTTTAACTCTGTAAATCAAACTGGGTGTTATTGCAATAAACTTCGTTTTTAATTTTTTTTAGAAAATGTTGACAGTTGGAGTGTCAACATTTAAATTGTAATAAACAGGGAAAATTTCTGATATTGGGGCTATGAACGTTTTTGGAAATCCAATATGGCCTTGCAAAGGAATTCGTTGACAACGAGGGTAGCAACATTTTTCATTTTGGCTGACAGGCCAATTGCTAGTGCCAAAACTAGTATTCAAATTTTAAAAGTGATGGTGAAAACTACGTTTAAGCTATTTTGGGGTGAAAACTACATGTGTCGGTTGATGGAAAAATGATACAGGGAAAAGGTCGACAGTCTGCCTGTCAGCAATTTTGGAGCGAACAAGGAGCGTTGACATTTCCGTTGTCAGCAATATTCAAATAGGCGGAAATCCTAACCTCCTGGTTGTCAACGATTTTGAAAACAGGCGAAAACAAAAATGCTAACAGTTAGCTTGTCAACAAAAGTTGCAAACATAAAACCAATAAAGCTGAAATCTACAGTGTCAACGCTTTTTCAACATATTCGAAGAAAATCAGGATGAACAGAAAAGCGGTTTTGGAGGAGTTTTGGGCCTGAATTGCAAAGGGACCTGTTTTGCCAGCTAGGATTCTGAGATACCATTTAGGGACTTGTTCGATTTCTAAGGGAGGCAGTTTAATAAGATATTTTGGTTTACCTAAACATCAACATATTTTCCTATAGTTATTCTAGGAAAGACAAAATATTTTTTAAGTTTTATATTTTACATGCATGAACTTGAAAGATATTTTAGATATCTTAGATTATTGTAATTAATATGGTGACTACTATTGTGCAAACAATTATGTAAGTCTTATATAACAGTTTATGAAGAATGGAGAAGGGTTGGAAATTAATTGAAAAATATATTTGCAGTCTGATATATTTGAGCAATTTTGAATATATTTACAGTTTTTAATGAGCAGTTTGTAGGAAACTTATGTGTTGCATTTCCTTGTCAGTATTTCTTTGTTATGCAAACTTTCTGTCATGTTTGAGAATGTTAGGTTCTATGATTGGATTTCAATTATGCTCCTCTCTTGTATTATCAACCATTCGTATTTGTTTCTTTAGTCACTTATAAACTCTGTTTCCCTCCTATTCCTCTTTCTTCCAGTTTCTCGAAGAGTCAAAGGACTTGTTGCTTTCATTTTTTGTAGAACTTGCTCATTGGATCTGTAATTTCATTTGTTTAAGAACTGGACTCCATGCCCAATGGTATGTTTTGAAAAACACCCAACCAATTTCATCTAATGATTTAAATTTGGCCACCGAACTCAATTGCATAAAACCTTCTACTATAGTGACCATAGAGTAGTTGAGTTTTACGTAGAGATCCCTCTTCGAGTTGAAGGGCCAACTTTCAACCTAAAAGAGCTTACAGTTTTTCCCGCAGCCAAGGTTTTCCCTAAGTGATAACACTCGGAAAACCAAAACGATTTTTCAGTATATTCTATCCTTATAGTGTAACAATACAATATGAATATCCCACATCATCCATAAACTGCCAATCTATTAACCTTGGATTAGAATACAACCATAGTTCCTTAACCGAAATTAAAAAACCATGGACTGAACTACCATACACCACAAAACTGCTAAAAACGAAAATCATAAAAAATGGATGCAAAAAAAAACTGCCCAAAACACTCCTACATGCACTAGGATTTGCACCCTATCTAATTGAAATAGAAAGTTCTAAAGATGATACATGCATGTAGGAAGTGGGTCACTCACTCCATTGATTGCCTACAACCACTGTTGCTTCCAAAGAGAATCCTCTAGTGCGCTCTTCTCTTCATTACACTGCTTTGAAGGAGAGCACATACATAACAACATGTTAAGAAACTAACACTCCCTCTAAGTGAGGAGGGTGTTCTCCACCAAACCAAGTCTCTCCCAACATCTCAACTGTTGAAGAATGTAACTAGGTTCGGTCTTCATAAATTGTATTTGAGTCACAAAGAAATGTATTTATCAAAAGAATGAAAAATAAATTATTATTATTATTATTATGACTTATTAAAGCACGGGTTTCATGCTTGGGTCATCATGTTTTAGGTCAAAGTCCCCATTGAGTATTTCTAGGATTTATTCTGAGTCATTAGAGTCATTGTCCATTAAAAGAGACCCTTCTTGGGCTTTTGAATCATGTAAAAAGGTTTATTATTGAGTCACCTCCACACCAAGTCGGCTTTAAGGAGATCAAGTCGGCCTCAAATTGGGTAATTCAACCTCACCATAAACCTATATATTGGAGCAGTTCGAATTCATTTGGAACTCACTCATTCACTCAAGTTCGATATCCAAGAAGAAGAGCGGAAAAAGTGCAAAGTTGGAAAAGGAGGCTAAAAGGAGTGCGAAGTTGGAGAAGGAAGAAAAGGTTAATATCGAAATTTTGAGCTATCTCTCTCTCTCTTGTGTGGATTCCTCTAGGAGATCGAAGTCTCTTTTGTCAAGTCGAAGTTGCTGCTCTTGCTGCTGCCAGTTGCTGTTAGGTTGAAATTGTTATTAGGTTGAAGTTGTTGCTGAAGGGTTATCATCTGCAAGAAGGAATAAAGGGATGATTGGTGTGAAGGAAGTTTGTGTCTAGATCAAAAGTCTTGGATTATCTTGAGAAACTATTGAAGGAAGATTTGTTGACTGGGTTTTCCCCTAGATAGGGGTTTTGCCCTAGCTGAGTGCCTACATATGGTGTCCTTGATCTTTGTGTTATGGTTTTGGTAATTGCTTGATGAACTAAGTTAAAAGAAGAATATAAGAAAGATAATAAGAACATAAGAATATCACAAGTAATTATCTATATAAAGAAAATCTATCTGCCTTTCTAATTATCTAACATGGTTTCACAGCTAAGGTGAAGAACAGAAAAAGGCAACTCAAAGATCTATTGAAGAGTAAGGAGTTCTAAGAAGCTTTGAATAAGGGTCTTCAAAAGGAACATATAAGAATCCAAGTCTATCATCTTCAAGGACAATGTGTAACTCAATGAAGGGTGAAAACAAACTAGAAGGAGCATCTAACTACAGGGCATTAAAGAAGAGGATAGACCTCATCCTCGAGAAGAATAAAGTTTTAGATTTAGTCAAGGGAAAGGTAAAGAAGCCTACTAATGAGCGAAGTGATGCAGAAAAGGCAAAAGTCAGGGAAACGAATATATTGACCATGACTCTAATGGTGGATGGAATAAAGGATAACCTCATCCCCTATATACCCAACATAGACTCTGCTCAAGAGATGTATGAGGCTTTATCAAAATTATTCACTATCAAGAATCTTGGTCAAATAGCAAGCCTTAAAAATGAACTAAGATCTACAAGGATGACAAAGGAAGACATTGTGGCATCTTTCTTTGTGAGAATAGCCAGATTAAGAGATGAACTCCAAGCGATTGATGAGATAGTACTGGAGAAGGAACTTGTAATCACTGCACTTCTAGGTCGACCAACATCATGGAGTGCCTTCTCATTAGGTCTCAACAACTGGAAGGAGACTCCTACAGTTGAACAACCATGGAATGCTTGCAATCAGGTAGAAGTTAGGATTTCTCTAGTAAGCAACAAAGAGAATGAAGAAGAAAAAGTTTCAAATGCCTACTTCGCTCATCACAAGAACAAAAGATCATTCAAGAAGACTAAATGGCAAGAAGGAAGATAGACATATCCAAAATCAAATTCTACAACTGTCACAAGATGGGTCACTATAAAAGTGATAGTCCTGAAAATCCAAGAAATAGAAAGAGAAATAAAGATCATGCAACTGTTGCCGAAGAAGGATCTCCAAAGGAGCACAAGACCAAAGAATTGGGAATAAAGGACTTATACTACTAAGCCCTTCTATTTCGAGTTTTTGAATTAATTTGTGTTTTGATTTCTAGAATTTATAGGTTTAACATTCTTTGGAAAAACATTGTTGAATTGTTTCGTTAAAGTTTTAGGTATCCCTTGAGATTGGATTAAGAGGGAGCCCCCACCATTTTTCAAAGATAAGTATCTTACTCCATGTATATTTGGTTTTTCCTTTTCTTATCTAGATGTGGTTACACTAGATACTAATCACATTTCTTTTATATTTTCCTTATTTAGGAAAAGCTTGTTGATATGATCAAGGGCTATGGAGAAGACCTCACAAGACAAAGCATAAGATAAGATAAGATAAGATAATTTTATTAATGTCCAACGAATGACCACAAAGTAGGTCAAAGGGACTGTCGGTTACATAAGGGGTCGTGCCCAGTAGGAGAACCAAACGGTCTCCTCAGAAAGACAAATATTGAAAGAAAGATAGGAAATAAAAACGAGGCGGGTCGGGAAGAGCGTATGGAGCTCCGATCCCGGCCTCGCCGACTGATCTCTAGACTGCGTCGCAGGATCAATGGTGAAGAAGACCTTGGGGACGCGAATGTGGGAGTCTGATTCTCCTAACATCCGAGGTCGAGAGAGGAGAACTGTGGGTAGTTCAGTAAGGTTTGCTGGTTTGAAACGGTGGGCGCTGGTTGCCTCCCATTGTGTTGTCTCCGTGATCTAACGATCCTGGGCCGCCTCTCGGGGAGATGCCTGGCGCGGTTCTGCTGCTGGGCCCTCGTAGGCAAGGGGCTTCTCCTCTTCACTGAACGAGGGTTTGTCGATATGTGTGAGCCAGCTTGATCGGTATTCTCACTGGTTGATCTCTTAACTCCTCGGGCTGAGGGAAGTATGCTGAAGAAAGAGGTGATCTGACGAGTAGCGTTGGGTTGGACGGGAGGCTGGAGGATATGCTCCCGATGCTTAAGAGTCTCCTGGATATAAAGTGCGACGCATCTCTGGTCCGTGTAGCTGAAGAAGCTGGAAAGGGTATTTGGTCCTCTGAATAGACAGTGAAAGCGACCCCTGATCTCATAATATATCGGACACCCGAAGATGACGTTCTATTGGAATTGATGTCATATAAGGTTTGTCTAAATTCAAAGGTATGGCTTAGACTATAAGTTTTGTTTCTTTTTGTTATAAAGGTATACTCATTCATTTTAAGGAATCTACTAACAAGTGTTATGTCTAGGTCCTAGGACCTTTGAATCATAGAGATTCTTGTTTGGGAGATTAATCATTAGATTGAATCTACCCTCATTAAAATGTTTATGGAACCCTAATAGCTTCTCTATAAAACCCTAACTTAAGGGTATGCCAATGCTAATGTGAAAAACCCTAGTCTACTTAGGGTTACTAATGAAATCTAGAAAACACTATCTTTTGATGATTGGAGTTTTAGTATTATTATGGAAACCCTAGTCATTTAGGGTTGGATGGTAAAGTATTCTTGACCTTGAGGTTTTGGTAAATTAGGGTATATGAATAAAACACTTTTTGTATCAAGTATAAGCTCCTAGAAATGAAACCCTAGGTGTATCTTTGTCTGTCTGATCAAAACCCTAGTCTAATTGAGATTGTTATATGTCTGACCAATATTGCACGAAGCGGGGATGTTTTTTGGAAGTGGGGACGCCGAAGTGTCATTTTCCAAAAATCTAGGAAGTGAAGCGTCTGTGGAAGTGTCTGCTATATATATATATATTTATTTTTTGCATTTATACTCAAAACAAACATCCCAAATACCAAATTAGTTGTAGAAGACATGAAAACATGCATATTTTTGCATAAATCAAGATAGATATAACATCCATTGTACATTAATGATTAATTATTCGAGCATCAACCATCTAGAATCTAGATTCTTCTCCTCTTGTCTAGCTTTTGCCTCTACCTCGATTGTCTAGGGATATTAGTCAACATTGCCCAATTTTGATCAAACTACCTGATTCAAGACTTAATAATATGGTAGAAAAAGCTTAAACAATGCTTGACCGATGATTTGACTTGATTGAAAAGGTAATTTTTTGCTAATTGGCGTGCCGTGTGACAAAGGATCAACAATTAACACCACCAACACTAGGGGTACATATAGGGCTTGGTGCTCTTGATTAAATTGCCTAATCACATACCTTCATACTTGATATACTCTAATAAATGCCACAATCCCATTGATCGGAATTCTTGAAAACTGTTAAGTCTGCTAGAATTTTGAATAGGATATGAAATTCTAGTTTTCTCCCCATAGAAGTCCAATGAGGCTGGAACCACTCTCAAACATCCTGAGTCATTTCATGGTAATGTTAAAAATTTAAGTAAAAGGATGAAAATGAAAAATAAAGGAGAATATCACTTTTATTTTAAGAATTTAACATTACCATGAGGGAGCGTCTGCTATATTTATATTTTTTTTTGCCTTCATTCCTCACCCTAACCCAAGGTGGACCCACCCCCAACAAGCAAACTCACCTAAAATAAAAAAAAAATTGAAAAAAAAAAAACGATTTTCTAAATGCTTTTCCAGAATCGTACGGAAGCGTACAGGAAGCATACGCTTCGCCCTCCGAAGCACCACGCTTCGTACTGCTAAAGCGCTGTACGAAGCGTGCTTCGAAGCTTTGCAAGCGCGCTTCCGAGCCATGCTTCCACATGGGACGCGCTTCCGGGCTTGGAACTGGGGGGGGGGGCGCTTCGTGCAACATTGTGTCTGACTTTAAATTTATTGATATTTGTGACATGGGTTTGTCCTATATGTGTTATGATATGCTTGTGCATGATTATCCTAGATATGTATTTGTGCTAACCTATTTGTTGATAAGTTCTAGGGTCTGTAACTAAGCCCTAGTAGAAGTTTGATATTCTAGGATATGGTGATGTTGTTTCCATTATGATGATAAAATCTAGGGTTTATAACAAACCCTAGTAGAAGTTGGGCACATTATTGAAACCTTGTTATGATTGTTTTTTATTAAGGCTTAGTGTCTCATGAATGGAATCTAGGGTTTGCATTAAATCCTAGTAGAAGTCTAACATATGAATTCTAAAATTGTTAGATGCATTATAAGTGTACTTGTTTAAATTGCTTCTAGGGCTTGCAATATATTATAGTAGAATATGTCATATATTTGGAAGAAATATTGAGGCCCTAGATATAATGAGACTGATATCTTGATTGAGTTACTAATGTAATCTAGGGGTTATAACCTAACTCGAGCAAAAGTAGTTGAAGTATAAATGTATGTGTCTCTTGTTGTTTGTAAACCTAACTAAGTTTAGGTATTTGTTGTCTAAAGTCTAATGCTTGTATTAGTGTATCATTCTGATATAGTTAACTTCATGCTTCTATATGTATTTGGTTGTACTTGCTATCTAAGTTGTGCAGGTACATAATCTTCAAGATTGTGAAGATGTTCGCAAGTAAAGTTGATTTGGTTGACAAAGCATGATAAAGGAAGTTAAATGATGATGATCAAGAAGGATGGAAGCCATGAAAGATTCTCTGATGTCGTAGAAAAGAAGTTGATCTCCCTAAGTTAAGAGGGAGCCTAGATAAAGAAAAGAATATATCTCTCGAGTTGAGATGGAGGGCATATTATAGTCATGATGGATACCTTGAAGAAGAAATTGGAGAATGCATATTGAGGTGTTGCTGAAAGAAGGAAAGCGAAATTTGGTTGTTGCATGTAAAGTAGGAAAAGAAGCCGAATCATTGAGGAAACCTTTGTCAAGATTTGTTTGGGAAGCCCCAAAGTCCTACTATGATGAATTGTGAGGCAACATCAAGAAGTCATAAGACCCCAAAGGTTTGTGTTTACTCATGAGTATTTGAAAAATTATTACTGATTGGGGTTGTGACTGTTCAGATAAACCTTTCAAGGTTTTTGAAAAGCATGCTTGAGGTTAGAGAGATTTGATATGTTGAGGCATTGAGTGTGTATAATGCCTAGGAGAACATCTGGTCGGCATATGTATTGATGTCTAGACCCTGAAGAGGGAGGGTGGCGTTGGTCTTGGAGCTTTGACTTTGGATACACACCTAGATCCCTGGGTTGATGGTTAGCAAGTAAGCCTGATGGTACCTAGACAAGCTGAGAGCTTTAGTCCATCTTAGTCCCACCTAGATAGATTTCCCTGGTCAGGAATCTAGTCTGTGGCACCATAACTGCCTAAACTCTTCATGGTTCATGTGTTCTGAGATCTTCCATGTACTTGTATAAGTATGAATACCTCCCTAGTTAAGAGGGAGTGTTGAAGAATGTAACTAGGTTCGGTCTTCATAAATTGTATTTGAGTCACAAAGAAATGTATTTATAAAAAAAATGAAAAATAAATTATTATTATTATTATGACTTATTAAAGCGTGGGTTTCATGCTTGGGTCATCATGTTTTAGGTCAAAGTCCCCATTAAGGACTTCTAGGATTTATTCTGAGTCACTAGAGTCACTGTCCGTTAAAAAAGACCCTTCTTGGGCTTTTGAATCATGTAAAAAGGTATATTATTGAGTCAAATAAGCTATTTGTCACCTCCACACCAAGTCAACCTCAAAATGGGTAATTCAACCTCACCAGAAGCCTATACATGGGAGCAGTTCGAATTAATTTGGAACTCACTCACTCATTGAAGTTCGATATCTAAGAAGAAGAGCAAAAAAAGTGCGAAGTTGGAAAAGGAGGCTAAAAGGAGTGCGAAGTTGGAGAAGAAGGAAGAAAAGGTCAAGATCGAAATTTTGGGCTATCTATCTCTCTCGCATGTGGATTCCTCTAGGAGATCAAAGTCTCTTTTGTCAAGTCGAAGTTATTGCCGCTGCTAGGTCAAAATTGTTGCTGCAAGTTGTTTCTAGGTCGAAGTTGTTGTCGAAGGGTTATCATTTGCAAGAAGGAAGAAAGCGCTGAATTGGTGTGGAGGAAGTCTGTGTCTAGGTCAAGAGTCTTGGATTATCTCGAAAAACTATTGAAGGAAGATTTGTTGACTGGGTTTTCCCCTAGATAAGGGTTTTGCCCTGGCTGAGTGCCTACATCTGGTGTCCTTTATCTTTGTGTTATGGTTTTGGTAATTGCTTGATTAACTAAGTTAAATGAAGAATACAAGAAAGATAATAAGAACATAATAATATTAAAAGTAATTATCTCTATAAAGAAAATCTTTCTGATTTTCTAACACAAACTACCCCATAGCTAGGGGGTTGGTCAAAATGTTTGCCACTTGTAAATTTAAAAGAACATACTCAAGAACCATTGCTCCTTTCTGAACTCTATCTTCAAGGAAATGGTACTGGATATTGATGTTCTTAGAGTGATCATGAAATATTGGATTCTCAGAGAGCTCAATGCAATTCTGATTGTCATAGTAAACGACTTGTGTAGCCATATGGCCTCACAACAAGCAGAAGACACTGCCATATATTCTGCATTTTCTAAACTGCGTACAATAGTCAATTGCTTCTTGTTGAACTAGGAAATCATACCTATGTCCAAGATAAAACAAAACCATTAAGTGCTCTTCCTAGCACTTGCATCTCCAACCCAGTTAGAGTGAACAAAACCATGCCACATGAACTCATATCTTGCATTTACCTCAAGCCATAATGAGTTGTGCCCTTCAAGTATCAGTGCACAGCCTCAACATCTTTCAAATGAATCTGCTTGGGTCCAACCATTAATTGGCTCAAGTTTTTTTTGCAAAACATATGTCAGGCTTGGTTATCACAAGATAAATCGGGGAACAATCAGCTGCCTATACAAAGAAGGATCTACCAAATCTGAATCTAAATCAGCAAAAAACCTTAGATTTGGAACTATAGGAGTGGCCAAGGGTTTATAATACAACATTTGAAATCTCTTCGAAACTCTGCTGTGTACTTCCCTTGTCTACGGAAGACCTCACTTGTACCCAACCAAATCTGTAGACCTCTATCAAATTCATTGGCCATCTTCTTGCACCATACAATGAGATTCTTAGAATTACTTATGAGGATCAAAGTATCTACATCAGTGTGGAAAAAGTCGGGAAAAAATCAGGATTAAATCCCGATTTTTTGATTTTTTTGGCTGGCCGATTAAATCGGCTGACTTTTTCCCGATTTTTTCCCAGTCGAAAAAGTCGGGATTAAATCGGGACTTTTTCCAAAAAATTGTGGTATTTTTTTAATGATTTTTTTTTGTTTGTTTGAAAAAATCGGGATTTTATTGAAAAAATCGGGATTTTATTGAAAAAATCCGGATTTTTTAAAAAATGAATATTTTGTATTTTTTTTTTTTTTAAATTTTGCCGACTTTTTGCCGACTTTTTCGAAAAACTCCCGACTTTAACGACTTTTTCAACTTTTGGACCCTTGCCGATTTAATCCCGACTTCGACTTTTTCCACATTGATCTACATATAGGACCAAGATAAGCATTTTACTATTTAAATTTATAAAATAAATAATAAAGATTAGGATTTGTAATAGTCTCAGACTACTGTCAGTGAAGCCGGCATTTAAAAATTAGTAAATACTTGTTAATCCTTGAGTACCATGCACATGGAGATTGTTTGATCTTATAAAGGGCCTTCTTCAATTTACACACATGGGTATCTTGCCTATGCACCTCAAAACGCCTCGATTCATGTACACTTCCTCTTCAATTAGGCCATTCAGGAACATTGTGTTTATCTCCATCTGGTATAAAGGCCAACCAAAAGCTGATGCTAAAGACATGATGACTTTATTATAAATGTACTTGGCAATTGGAGCAAAGGTCTTGTCATAATCAACTCCCTCTCTCTAGGAGAATAATCTCACTAGGAATTTGGCATTGTACTTCTCTACGCTCCCATCAACAGCATGCTTGATTTTGAACAACTAGCTGGAGTCGATCATTGATTTCCCCATTGGTCTCAGCACAATCTTCCAGACATCATTCTTTAGGATGGAGTTATACTCCTTTTGTCATGGCATTCCGCCATACTTGCTCAACAACAACATTCTCATAATTGAAAGGCTCTTCAACAATGATAGAGGCAATCTGTGCAACATATGTAGGAAATTTCCTAGGGGGATGAATCACTTGGAAATAAGACTTTGGCAGCTCCTGCTCACTTTCATGCCTCTTGAAAAATCTGGGTAAGCCATTTTGGTTTCTTGGTTGATCTAGATGCTAAAGACACATTTGTTCCTGCACTGGAACCTTGCTGATCTGAATCTGATTTTGCTGTAATACGCAGATCAACACTTGGGACAGCTTGATTTTTTTCCCTCCTCAACCTCCATAGGAGGTTCTTTAGACTTAGAGGACTATGCATGCTCATCAAGTTTAACCTCTTGATTTACCATAGTCTTCCTTTGTGATGGAATGTAAATCTAGGATGCCTTGATGGTCTCGTTATAACCTCCACCCTTGATGCTAGAGGGTTAAAATTTAGTCCTCATCTTGTTAGGCACATGGATATAGATGGGGCAACCAAAATTTAAATACACAAAAGTATGATACATGTGACTGATCACTAGTAAAGGCTTCTTCTAATGGCTTGTCCTTCAGTCTCCTACGAGAATTCCTATTCAGAATGCATACAATTATATTGAGTGCCTCTGTCCAAAGACACATGGGCAAATGCATGTCATGAATCATTGCTTTGGCTGTGAATGGTGGTCTAATTCTACCTCTCTGCAACACCATTTCATTGCACATTGTAAGGTATTGTTTGCTCTCTCTAGATTTTTGCTTCTCTGCAAAATTCATCAAAGTCCTTGGAGGCATACTCTCCTCCATTGTTTGATCTCAACACATTGATTTGTGTCCATTTGATTCTCAACCAAGGCCTTCAATATACTATCCAATATATCTCTCATGGACACCTTTGATAGGTCCACAGTATGTTATGGTTCAAAGGTTTGGGGGCCTTGTTTGCTTGATTCTGATTGAATTTCAGTTCAGTGAGTGCATACCCTTCTTCTTTGACATATCATCAGATGGAAGCAACAAGTTCTTGAACCCATCATTCTTGCAGAGTTTGATGCTCGACCTTTCCGGCTTGAGCTTATGTTTGGCCTAGTCACACTTATCCATCGGATTCAATGTTTTGTTTTAGAGAAGGGGCATGACAGGTATCCATACTTGGCCCGCTGTTCATTATTGACCATTGCCTTAGCTAATTCCTCTGGTCAGGCTCAATGTTTGTTTGTGGGGATCTCAAATTTCTTGGAATCTATGGGTATTTCCATGGATTGTCTTCCTCCTTTCAGAAACTCCTTGGATGCCCTTGGACGTCTCTTACCTAGTGGGCAGGAGCTGAACAGAATTATTTGTGATGACATTTACATATAGTTCATGCAAGTCACTTTGACCAATACACAAGGTGGACCATGTCCAATGGCTGCTTTCTACATTGAGCACTTCATGGAGGCATGGGATGGACTCATTGTTCAATTGTTGAGCACTCTCCATCGTTGGGCACATGCTCTTTGGATTCCCCTTGGCCAGTTTTGAGTGGGGTCTCATAAACTTCAGATGGAGAGGGATCACCAGATTGATTACGCAAATACGATTTGCTAATTATGCCATCTTCATGAGATTGAGATAGAGGAGCACTTTATCTTCCATTACCCCATAAATTGCACAATTTAAGGGAAGTTCCGTCATATTTTTAGTGGGCCATGTTACCCCTCAAACTAGTAGGGGTCCTAGGAGGGGATCCTATAGAGCAACTATTAGATCAAAGGCAACAATAGAACGATAGTTCACTGTCACCTCAACTAAAGCTCCCTGCTCTTTACGAACCTTCACTGATGGGAGGAGACGCAGTATAAAGGGGAATCACTAGATGAATGGAACAATGAGAGGGCAAGGAGTGATTCCTAAGGCCTATTCATAAGAGAGTCTCAATTATATGACTTTCTTGGTTGGGAAGCAAGGTGATATGCTCTCTAGGAAGGGTTAAGAGGATTCTCAAGGCTAGGGTTTGGGAATATATCTTGCAAAGATGATTCCTAGGCCTTGAAATCCTTTTGGAGAATTGGTCTTTGTGTGATCTTTGTGGAATTAACGTCAATATGTTATGGGACCACACCAGACCAAGCAGGCCCAATATTAGGTCAAGGGTATGGAGTTGATCACCCAATGAGGGGCTTGACCTAATTAGGGAGGAGAAGAGGATCAAAGGACACATTTTCTTTGAGGTTTGAATTCAATGATCCTAATTAGGACACTAGCCAAGGGAAAACTAGGGCAAGAAATGGTTCTTGTGCTAGGGCTTGCTATATCTTGAGATCCTACTGCCAGATTTACTTCAAATTTGAAAGGCCTCTAGAGCAAAACTCAACGCAGTTGTGGACCAAAAATCGAAGTGTTTGGATGGCTAGATTGTGAGATACTTGATGCCCTAGGTGGCCTGTGTAGGCTAGGCCTAGAAAAAGAGGGAGGTGAAAAGAATAAGAGCTGAAAATGATCACCAATGGAGGATTAGTGCCTTTTCCTTTGGGAGAGATGGAGTCAAGCAGAATTTATGGTTTGGAAAGAATTCACCCAATCAAGGAGGCCTTAAAACAACTTTGCAGGGCATTAAGTCATGAGAGTAGCAACTTAAAGGACTTTATACTTTGATTTGCAATAATTGATGACTTATCGAGATGTATTTATCACAAATTATCTCTGGGAACATTCACCCATTCATACATGGCCCATGACATGATGCAACGCTATAAAAGATCACAATTTCCACTAATTCATATAGAAAAGCAGTAAATTTCAGACTTGTATAGCGAAAATCCTACCAATATTCATGTGACAAAGTAAATAACAAGAATAAGCATGAAATAACGCTTACATGTACAAAAGAGTATATCCAATCATCAAATTATGCCAATAATGAAGCTCCAAGACAAGAGAGGCATATCCAAACATCAAAATTCATCCATAACATCCAAACCCATCCTCCAAAAGGGATAGCAAAAATCTCACAAGAGAAAATAACCCAATCCAAGTGATGATAATGAAAATGAATTATCTCACTTTTATTTATACACTAATGAATTCGATTTAGCTAAATTGGCCTAATTGGGCCCTTAAAATAAAATAATGTGCATAATAACAATACTTTTGCTGACTAACCCACCAAATAGCTCAATAACATAATAAGAAGTCTCTCAAGAGGGTCGAATGATGAACAAAGTGAGTCATTGGGCCTTTGAGGAGGCCTAATGAAGTCCAAATGGTGCCATGATGTGAAACTGGACTCCCAACATAGTGGACAAAGGGGTTGGTCCCTTGTTTTCTTGTGGTGCTTCCATGTGGGTGTGGAGGAACAAGGACATTCTCATGGGTCTCCAAATGGATCGAAAAATTCTTGTAGACCATCTGTAAGGGCTAGGACAATGACATAAGCCCTCCCTCTACAATAGGAGACATCCTCTGGACTCTGGAACATTTGCCAAGTGAATGGTGCATGTGTGGAGTCAATGGGGCATGGTGAACCAAGGGCATCACCCTCATCCATAAGGTGGAACACGAGCAATCAACGAGTGGTGTTGGGATCCATGAAGTATGCTCTGCTATGGTGGAGGGCCATGGCTCTCAACACTCACCCTACCAGGACCAATGTGTCCCTCTTGAGGGCTAGGACCCTGTATAGGGAGACCAAATCCCAAATGGAGACCCACTTGCAATCCTGCATAACATCCAATTCGTCCCCTTGCCCTCCAATACAACAAATCATTAGAGTAATTAAGTAAAAGAGCTTACAAGTTATGAGATCAATGGGGCACTTCATGGTGGCATGCCCTTCCATAGTGGGCTTTGGCGTGTACAAGTGTCTCCAAGCTCAATAGGGGGTTAACCAAGGACCCTATTAGGTGGTTTCAACATTTAAAGGGGGTGACATGTCCATGGTACATCCCTCAAGTGGCAGGTGGCAAATGATATAGAAATGGAACAGAGTGGGGATCAAGGAAATATCCAAACCACATGTCATGGCACAAGGGTAGCTATAATAGGGGAGGCCCACACCTGGGTATATGAGTGTAGGATGTTGAGAAATCTAGGGCAGTGAGATGAGATGATTTCTCTCAGCTTGATAACTGTTTGTGATGTATTTTCAATTTTACTTCATTTACTTCTTGCATATTATTATGTGTTCTCTTCATCAAATAGCTACCAAAAACAATAAAGAACAATGAGACAAAGGACACAAGATATAGGTGATCAGCTAGGGCCAACACCTTTCCAATCATGAAAGGAGAACCCATAGAATTCGTCTTCTTATAGAATCTTCAATTGACGAATTCCAAGACTTAGACCCTCTACCAAAACCCCTTTCAAGACCAAGTCAAAGTTTCTTCTTGATGAGCTTCTCTTCCTTGAAGTCAACACTAGTCAAACCTATTCACTACTTCAGATTTCGACCCCTTAACTCAGAATTTTGTCTAGCAATTGCAGATCTGCAATTACGACTTCTTTTGCAGAAACCCTAGCTTACATAAGAGGGCTGAAGATGGACAAATTTCTCTTTTCTATTCTTCCCTCTACTTGGCTTCCCTTCTTTGTCAACTTGGCTTGTTGGAGAGACGTTTCTTAGTCCAAAATATAGCCCTTGAAGATGACTGCAACTTCGTGCTTACTGCTGCAGAAATGATGCCCTAACACTTCGCACATGTGGAGGAGAAGGACCCAAAACAAACCTATAATTGTTTTGATCTTCCTTTCTCTTGCTTCTCCTTGTTTAGGCTTCCTTATCGTCCTTGAATGAACTCCTTTATATGCTTGAGTGAGTGTCTTTTGTGTGTGGCTGAGTTCCTCTTTATATAGTCTTTCTTGAGCCCTTAAACATGCCGACTTCACCTTTTAGAGAGGGCAACTGCACCTTTGTAGGCTGACTTGATACTTTGCATTTGACAAGGTCTTGGAGGGGTATTTGACTTTGACTTTGACTCAAATAATTTTTCTTACAATATGTAACATGCCCAAGAAGGGTTATTCATACATGACAATGACTCTTATGACTTTTATACACTTAATGAAAAATCCTAGAAGCTCTCAATGGGAGCTTGACCTAAAATAAATTTCCCTTGAGCATGAAACCCATGCTTCAAGAACAATTTATTTTTCTCTTTTCATTGAATACATAAAATCAACATTACATATGTCATTGTGAAGACCGAACCTAGTTACATGTTTCAACATAGGAGGGAGCGAATTGTGGTACATGAGTTACCTCGACCTTTGTTTTTTCACCCTTCTTCATATGCCTTTTGCCTTTGATTGATTTTTTCTTCATAACTGCTCGGGGCTCCTAGGGATGAAAGCTTGATGTGTAATATATAACAATGGATACCCCCTTAAGGTGGGACAATTCATCGCCCACCAGGAGTTGGGACAATCATGGGTTCCTCAATGATGGACGGGGCTCATTTAGGGCCCATAGGAACCATGTCTAGCTTTTGCCCACGTGCTAAATTTATATGTCCCGACCATCTTTTGCATTTTGTGGTACATTTTCTGTTGAGAGTGGCTAAATTATGCTTTTTATTTTCTTTTTAGCTGCATCAATCTCCGGGGCATCGTTCTAGGCCCGACCCAAGGTGTGGACAAGGGGAGGGGGAGGTTAACCCTATGTGGACCCAAGGGACACATGTGGACCTGAATGGGAAAAGAGATGAATGGGGCTAAAATGAGTGGAAGGGAAGTAATGTAAGTGGTATTGGGAGTTGTGACCATGCAATCAAAATCGAGATTTCTCGTGTAGTGTCATCCCTAAAGCTAATGGCCAGTAAAGGAGATCCCACGGGACTATGATACATGAGTAACCACGAAATTGGGCAATGGAGACAAGAATACAGACCTAACCCACTCTTTCTGCCAAATTCCCCCACCAATCCATGCCCAAAAGTACCTAATAAAAGTAAACAAAATTACTCAACCAAGCCAATGAAAAGTCATGCCTTTGGGGTTGGGAGGCCCACCTTCAAACATACATTCATAACAGATGGGCAAGGGACCACATGGCTTGCTCAGGTGGTGGAGACAATGGCACATTGAGCTATCTGGTGGCTGCAAGGAGCTGCTGGCTGCCGGCTGAGGACCATCTAGGAGAAAAGTTTTCTCCAATATACACTACCCACAAGTGGTGGGTAACAGGCCACAAACCCTCTCTAGCTTCTTTAGGTAGCTTGATTAAAAATGCTTGGCCACCCTTAGGCTCAATCCCATGCTCTACAACTTCTTACTAGAACAACGATAACACAGAGTATTACTTCTTTATTGTGCCCCCATCAACTAGGCGCACAAAGAGATAGATTCATAGTAGCATTGCCTTTATATTAGTGTGGACCCAAGGGGTGTGTTGACCATGTATATGTCAACAGTCCAAGAAGCAGAGTATACAACAGTGGATCAAAATTTTTGTGTGAATTTCATCATTGTAATCCCAAATTCTGCTTCTATAATGTAAAAATGATTCTGGTATGAACATTAAGTCATGTAACAACACTTAGGGAAGCCTATGATTCTTCTCAAAGGGTTTCACTCTAGGGAGTTTTTTGACCTCACCAAATTAGTTGTGTTTGTAAACACAGATAATTGGCAGAGTTTCTCCCAAATATACCCTAAAGCTAGGGTGGAGCTCATTGACAAGTTCTTAGGTGAGTCCTAGTGTTATCGAGTTTGTATTTTTATCATACTAGATCATGTGTCTTGTGGTGCAAAATTTGGTGAAGTCTTAAGAGTCAATATCTATGTATATTTTCCCTTCTAAGGGTTGAATTTGTAATATCTTGATGTAAAAATGTTATCTAGGAATATTTTTGGTTAATGGTTCCTCATAATTAGAACACCATTACCAAAATATTTTCTTAGATGCACTTAGATGGTGGAAAAATATTTAATCCCCTTGAGTCTTTTTATTTTAATTTTTGGCAAAAAAAGAAAAATAAAAATTAAGCCAAAATTTATCCAAAAAATAAAATGAAGGGAAGTTAATTACCCTCTAAGTGGAAAATTCATCAAAAAATTATTTGAGGCTATTTTTCAGAGGAAAATATTCAAGACAAAAATAAAAGCCTCATTTCCAAGGCAGAAGGACCCAGTCCAGAAATTCATTTGGGCCAGAGAAGACTATTTTCTAGCAAATCAATTTTTTTGGGCCAAGAAGTGAATTATTTTGCACAAGTTGGAGGTCCTCCAGTGGTCTAGACTCGAGAAGTCAAGGTTTGACCCTCTATGGAGGAGGAGGAAGATCAAATTGTTTTAGAGATTTGTGCTAGTTAATCAAGGGATCAAATTTTTTCAACAAGGATCAAGCCATAGATCGATGCAACTAGCCCTTATTTCCACTTTGAGGGGTTTATCCCTCTCATCTTTTCTATATAAGGAAGCTTTCACACTCCTCATGGTATCTTTATCTTGATCTTGATTTCACTAGATCAATTTTTTTTGACTGAGCAAGCTTTGCTAGAATTTCTGCATTAATAAAAGTCTTTGGGGTTCCAATTCAAGGTGTATTCTTGCTTGATGATTCATGGTATATGTTGAATTAATTTTAATGCTTTAATTGTTTTAACGGAAGATTATTGTTCCATAGCCAGTGGTTGGATTATTTATTAGCACAGGTATCTTGCTTTAGGTACTGGTTTAGAGTAAGCACATTGAACCTAGCAGATCTAGAAGGTATCTCAAGATCTCTAGACTTGTGTGAATCGAGCCCCTATAGAACTAATAATCTATCTTATGTGTAGAGATCTTCAGATATTCAGCCCTTGGGTATGACACAAATACATGGACTTCAAGGCGATCGCATTTTGTTTGGACTCTGAGCTTATCTAACAATTTATTTGCAAGGTTTGGGTTGGTAAATCAAAAATACAAATTATTTCTGTTAGTTATTATTCTCAAAATCTATTTAAGCCAAAAAGATCTGTTTGCTAATTAGAGCTTGATTTTCAATTGTGAATAGTGTAAATAATTTAATTGTTTTGTAAATTATTTCTAACCTTGTATATTATTTTTCTTAGTTGTAAATAATAGTTTGGGGTTTTTATTTTAGAATTTTCTAGATTTTGTGTCTTGGCTCTATTTATTTAGCTTGCAGGTGTGAAGGCTTAAGGGTTTTAAAGATAAATTTGATTGTGAAGAGCCTTAGTCCTCTCCTAGTCTAGACAATTAGGGTTTCAAGGCATAGAGGACTAAGGAGGAGCCGTCCAAGGAAAAGATCAAGGTTGTTCAGGGTTTGAGGCTTGATCTAGGACCTAGAGGCCTAGCTCTAGCATACCCACCTCTCCAAGCTTCAACGCCTAGCCTCCAAGAGGAAGCTGCTAGCCCTAGAGGGCTTGTTCGCTATTGCAACTGGGGTTTTCTTGAGTATTTATCTTCTAGATTAATTTTGCAGGTGGTTTCTTAGTCGTTGAGGTCATTTTTTGGGCTTGGAATTGTTAAAATTTGCTTGTAGGAGGTGGTCACAAGGGTTTTGAGGCCTCTATGCCTTGGCTGCTGCCCTAAAAGGGTTAATTTACCCTAGCTGCAGCCTTAATTAGGCCTATAAGCCTAGCCGCAGGCCTAATTATGCCTTAGAGACTTAGCTGCAGCCCTAGAAGGGCTTAAATTCCTCTTTGCAAGTGATTTCAGGAGCTAACAATTTGTTTTGTAGGCGTTAGGTCAATTTTGGCAAGGGTTTATAGTGGTTTCACATTGTATTTTTGTCAATTTGTGGGCTAATTTTGGTTGTTGCAGGCTTATCATCCATTGAAGACGGGTTTTAAGGGCTCAAAATTTGTTTGTGCCATCATTCAAGGCCTTTGAGATCTAGCCGTTAGGCCCAAAGCCTCTTTTTTCGCTAGGCCGCAAGCCTCATTGGGCTTCCTAGCCTTAGCTGCAGCCCTTGGAGGGCTAGATCCATCATACACAATTGTTTTGAGGCTGATCCATTGGCGTTGCAGGTCCTTTTTGAAGAGTTACAAGGCCAAGACATCAAAGCTCTAAGCCCTAGTCTTGTTAGCTAGTTCTCTACAAGTTTGATCCATTATCTGCATATGTGTTTAGGCTAACAATTTGTGGTTGCAGTGATCCAGAAAGTCTGCTCCTTGTGTTTCAAGCTAATCCTTTGTGAGTGTAGGCATTGGAGGAGTGACTTCTCTCATGGGTGTCCCTAAACTTGGCGTAGGTCACTTAGGCCTAAGGGTTTGCGTCTCTTATCCCCATCCCTCTCTTTTCACTGTTAAAATTTACATCAGATCTGAAGTGTTAACAACAATGGTATAAGTAACATAAGTGGTGGCACCTAGTCATTCATAAAAGGTTTTAAATCTAATCTAAACAATCTCAAGATCCTAAAAGTGATTCATTAAATAACTTAAGGATCAACTGATCACTGTTTTACCTCCTTTGCAAATGAAATATTGGATTGTTATCATTGTAAAAGAAGTCTGATCAGATTTGAAATAATTGCATCGGACTTAATTTTAATAAGCCTTATAGACCTAAAAGTCACTCCATGATTGTTTAAAATTTTGCCATTGGAATAGTGACAACATTCAAGTGGACTGTGGGAATAACATTGTGCAATTTGTGGGATGATCTATAACAGTGATATAGTGCAAGAGGAACTCTTGAATATCTTAAGTTACATTGGTGTCTTGACAATAGTCTTCCTTTGCATCTCTTACTTTTCTTCTTGCATTTATCTCATTTCAAATTGATAAAGCGCTAATTGCATCTTGCCCTCCAGGGTCTAGATCTAGCTTAGATCTGAAGATTTTCTTCGCTGATTTCTAAGATATATTCCTGCACAAGTAAAAATAGAAAAACCCAATAGCCAATATGTACAAAAATAGAGAAAATCCCAAAAACCCAAGTGTTAAAATTCAAAATTATTTTACAAAATTTCAAATCTACACAAGTAAATAACAAATCTATACAAATAATTTATAGATCTATACTAATAATCTACAGATCTATTAGATCTGAGGAGTATAAGTCCAACTCCGCTCCCAGATCTGATAATCTAAGGCTCTTAATAGCCAAATCTATCAAAATTTCCACAAAATATTTAAAATAACTTGAAATTTTAGAGAGGTACTAGCCGAAAAACACCTTGCAAAAAAAAGATTATCGTTAGATAAATCCTGAGGCTTATATGAAGTAGGCTCTTTAGAAAATATGTGTTGAGAGTTGGCTGGTCCAATCGAGGACTATCCCCAAACGTTCAATGAGAACATGAGAGATCTTCTGCAAACACTAGATCAACCATCAAATCAAGTAGAGAAATAAAACAACAATAAAATTCTGAAGAAATAGAGATACCTGCTACTTCAATCAAAATTAAAAATGTTACCTTAGATCCAACAAACTGAATAAGATACCTGTAATTTGATTATTCTAAGAGAGCTATTGATTGATAGTTTTCACATAATATTAAGCAAAAATTAAAATAATGTTACCATAAATTCATGAAGAGGAACCCTACAGCATGTTGAAACCCCAAAGACTTTTGCATTAATTCAAAAAACTATACAAGAGAGCTTGAGAGCTTAGTACATGATCCAGAGGTCAGATGATTTGACTAACAAACGACCTCTTATTTAAAGATAAATCCTCCAACGGCTAGTTCGAATAATCCTCGTCAAAGCAATCTAGACTGTTGATGAGGATCAAATTTTTTTTAATCTCATCCGTCGATTTTTTTTTTGGTGACTAGTGGAATCGGCAACGACAGTGGTATTGTACTCGCGTTACACGAGGTCGAATCCCACCAGTGGCCACTATAACCTCTAGGAGAAACTGCCCAGCCCGCAAGAACGACCCTCGGGTAAGACAAGACTCGAAGTTGTGACCTGCACAGTGGCACGGATGACTTAACAGATCGTTCGTTGGCCATGAGACCAAATTTCTATGGGTCTCATCCGTCGAAATTTTAAATTATTGAGGAAATTCGAATTTTTCAATTAAATGCATTTTAATTAATTCAAAAATTAAATTTTTGAATTAATTTCCTCAAAATTTTGACTTTGACTTAACCGCAGGGACCAAAGGCTAAAAATTTAGCAAAATAATCAATTTACCTTAGTCCCTGGACCTCTTAAAATTTAATTTTTAAGGACCAATGAATTTTGCCTTCAGAGAATTTAAATTTACTTAGAACCTAGAATTAATTAAAGTTTTGGCTTAGGATTTTAATTAATTTTGCCCAGAAAATTTAATTAATTAACCTATAAGGGGATAAATTATTTTTCTAACCCTCAAGACATTTTACATCATGATTTTTACATTTTTACATTTCAAGGGGGAAGACCCATTTGCAAAAGACCCTCATAGACTACCCAATTCTGCGACACAATATATAATCTAGCAGATCAAGCAATTTGTAATAAAATAACTTAACCAAATAGTTAGGATTATTCCCAGATCAATTTTACATAGATTCGATCTAGAACACTAGGACTCCCCTAAGATCCCAGTGACAAAATCCATTCTGGCTTTGGGGTAAGGTTGAAGGAAAACTCCGACGACCATCCGAGAATGGATTAGTGAGACAAAAAACCTCCCGGAATGTAGATCGTCACCAGAAAAGTAGGTTTACCTATGTAATTACATACACGAGTGACGACACGGATCTGCTGAGATTATTTACTTTATACACATGCAGACTGGGTTTACATTATAAGATGATGATCATGCTGATGATGATAGCTGGACGGCACGAACACATCGATCAGGCACTATCCCTTTTGCGAAAAAAGGGGGTGAACTGCTATGGGTTGACATGTAGTGGTCAACATCTGGGTCTATTTGGGGACATGATGCTGCACTGAAGGAATGTGAGAATCCAGAATTTGCATCCACGCAACACACAACATAACATAAGTAGCGTCCATCCAAAAATCATCATGTAATGTTAAGCACAGGAAAGATATAAGCTCTTCATTTATTAACTAATCTAATAACATGAAAAACACAAATCTAACTACAAAATGAAATACTGAAATAACAGGGCATAAGGTTAGAAATACAATACAAAGATGCCCCATGGCATCAGATGCATTCAATATAGTGCATACTGAGCATTTGCCTGCTTTCAAGCAAATCTATTGGCTGTTTCTAGGATGTGCTATGTCCAATCCTGCATACGGTAGGACTTTTTCCTATCCGAAAATCAAGCTGCTCGCAGCCATTTGATGCATCAAATCGCTTTCTCATTCTCTTTCTCTTGTGTTTTTTCTTTGTAGCAAGCTGTATCACTGATGATATGGAACATTCTGCTTCAAAACTCTCACATGAAGTATGTAAGATATGCATGACATGTCTCTCTTCATTCCGCATCTGCTCTGTCAAGAATGATGGATCAGTCTCACAGGTGTCATGAGTTATAACTTGATCTTCTATGGCTGGTGGATTAACCATGTGAGCGTCAACCTGATTCTTATCAATTTCAATTTTATCCGGGTCACCTTCAATCAACCACTTTTCAATGGAACAAATGACCTCCTCATAATAAGATGGAGCTTGCTACAACAGATAAGGAGGCTTCTAATATGTTGACGTCTCCTTGTTTCTTTCATCCTTTGACCGATGCTGAAATTTCTGTAACTGTATTGTTATGGCATCCATCCGGCTAGAGTGTTCAACCTTCATAGCACTGACTTCCTTGGCATGGTTTTCCTCCATGGTCAATAACTTATTCTGAAGACATATCTGACCAGCTTCCACATCTTTTATTACTTTTTCATTCTTTGCTTTCATGCCCATGAAATAGTTTTTCATATAGTTTATCTGTTTCTTATGATTTGCTTGCATGGTAGCTAATTGATTATTATAATTGAATCTCATGATGGTCATTTCTTCATCCATAGTTAATAATTTTCTTTGCATAGAATTAATTTCTTTGCCATGATTAGCTTTCATGGTTTCCATTTCCTTCTGCATGTCGGTCCTCATATCCTCCATATTCTGAGCACATTTTTCTACTACGGTGGTTACGTGATCAGAGTGTTTAATTCTCATGATTTCCATCTCCTCATCACGTTTACGGTTTTTCCAATTGAGTGTATAAAGTTCTCATATCCTTTATGTAATCAGTCACAAATTTTTCTTGATTAAGCTCCATGTTTTTTACCAGCTGCGTTTGACTGAACTGCATGTCTTTAATCAACTGCTTTAGTTCTTCTATAATTTGCTTATCATTTTCCCTTTCATTGTTGACACTGATTTTACAACTTGTCTCTGTTTTTCCACTGTCATGGATTTGACTTGCAACAGTACAAGTGGATGGCACATTTTGATATGGAGAATTGTCTTGAAATCTTTCATTGACAGCTGGATCCTTCACAAGATCACTTTCATTCTGTTGCATAATTTTAGGGGAAAAATGGAATGAAGAAGAACTAGTTGGGAACCAACCAGTTCGGGAGACACGGTGAAGTGATCAAGTACTTGATTAAGATTTAGCAAGACTTATGGGATTTGATTAGATTTTAAACGATTGATACCAGTGCCTTATAGAGTCAATGATCTTGCTAGGGAAATGAAGACCAAGTAATCGATTAGCAACTGCTGCTTAGATGAATGACTATCTTATATGAAATACAGACTCTAAAACTAATGTGAGACGCAATAATCTTGGTTAGTTTTAGTTAAATGCCTATTTAAGTTTTAACCCTTCGATCCTTTCTATATTGAGCTTGATTTCATAGTAATTAGTAGAAAGTAGATAAGGTGAAACACACTAAGGTGTGATTAACGATACCTCTCCTGAAAATCTAACATACCCGGTGCCTCCGGCGCTGTAGGGAGTTGTGGCTCTGATGACTGCAAGGTCACCGTTTTAAGTACTATTAAAAGCATGCTATTCAAGCAAAGATGGATGGATACCTATCTCTCTATCGACCAAGCTTATGCTTGGAAGTAAATTTTATTTATGCAAAACTAACTTATATGCAAATGCACTAGATGATGAGAAGATGAGATGAAGTTAGATTTAAGGATGAAAAGATGCTTATGTCACAGAAACTTCCAATATCCAAATGAAATGTTCGCTTTATTAAATGAAGACTCAAAATTAAACCCTTGAAGATATTACAATTAGAACACAAGCTTATTTCAAATTTTTCTGATACAGTTATAGCTCAAAGAAAACAAAAACTTCTTTGCAATTAATATCAACAGATGCTCAAAAAATACTTGGTTTATGAAACAAAGGATATGCATTTTATCACAATTCCATGACAAAGTAATTGATTTTCAGAAATTATTTTTTAGGACAGCAGTAAGAAAAATTTGATGACAACAACAATATGACAATGAAAACAGTAAACTATCAATGATATCTTTATGCCAAAAATTTACTGAAATTTTTCCAAACTTGCCACATGAATTATCAAAAATTTTCAGCCTGTTATGATGTGAATTCTGGAATTATATCAGATCTGATATACTTATTACAACTAGCAATTAAAACATGAAATAAGCCTAATGATGAATGCCCAACTCAAGAAATTAATTCTTTAATGTATTAGACAACTTAGGAACTGATGTTAGGCGAACCCACATGAAATTTTTCCACTGTTATATTTCAAACTTCAAAAACAGAATTATTTAGAGATAACAATGACCCAAAATGTAGATCTAGGCCAAATTCTTGATACACATCAAACATAAATGACTTATTAATGTATTTAGCAATTTTTTAGTTAATTTCAAACCACTTAGATGTGTTTTTCACCACTATTAGAAATGTATATGACTGCTGTAGCAAACAATAAGGAAAAGATGGTTTAGAGATCAAACAAGATCACTTGCCTAAGTTGCCAAAAAAATTTCAATACTTGAAACACAATTTTTTACCAAATTTTCTGCAAAATCCCACCAATGAGCTTCAAAAAATTAAATATTCAGATCAGAAATGGATCAAGGGGAATATAGTGCCAATAAGAGCTAGCACTTGGGCTAGGAGAAGGTAGATCTGGGCTTAGGAACCCCAAAACTTGAAACCCTTGCTCTAAAAAAACTATTTTGCTTAAGATCTTCAGATTTATTGCAAAATCTTTAATCGCTGGCCTTGCAAAAATATTTAGGACAAGACATTGCCCTCCAGGGCTAGATCTGTCTCAAAAACCCCAGATCTGCTTGAAAAAATCTCAGATCTGAGGATTTACTTGGTTGATTTCACAGATCTATTCTTGCAAACAATCTTTGAGCCCAGATCTTGCCCTCCAGGGTCTAGATCTAGCTCAGGTCTGAAGATTTTCTTGGCTGATTTCTCAGATCTATTCTTGCACACAATCTTTGAGCCTAGATCTTGCCCTCTAGGGTCTAGATCTAGCTCAGATTTGAAGATTTTCTTAGTTGATTTCTCAGATATATTCCTACACAAGTGAAAAGAGAAAAATCCAATACCCAATATGTACAAAAATAGAGAAAATCCCAAAACCCAAGTGTTAAAATTCAAAATTATGTTACAAAATTTTAGATCTACACAAGTAAATAATAGATCTATACAAATAATTTACAGATCTATCAGATCTAAGGAGTATGAGTTCAACTCCACTCCCAGATATGATAATCTAAGGCTCTTAATAGCCAGATCTATCAAAATTTGCACAAAATATTTAAAAGATTTTGAAATTTTAGAGAGGTACTAGCCCAAAAACACTTTGCAAAAAAAAGATTATCGTTAGATAAATCCTGAGGCTTATATGAAGTAGGCTCTTCAGAAAATGTGTTGAGAGTTGGCTGGTCCAACCGAGGACTATCCCCAAACGTTCGATGAGAACTTGAGAGATCTTCTGCAAACACTACATCAACCACTAAATCAAGTAGAGAAATAGAACAACAATAAAATTATGAAGAAATAGAGATCCCTGCTACTTCAATCAAATTTAAAAATGTTACCCTAGATCCAACAAACTAAATAAGATACCTGTCTTCAAATTATTATAAGAGAGCTATTGATTGATAGTTTTCACATAATATTAAGCAGAATTAAAACAATGTTACCATAAATTCATGAAGAGGAACCCTATAGCACGTTGAAACCCTAAAGACTTTTGCATTAGTTCAAAAAACTATACAAGAGAGCTTGAGAGCTTAGTACACGATCCAGAGATCGGATGATTTGACTGACAAACGATCTCCTATTTAAAGATAAATCCTCCAACGGTTAGTTCGAGTGATCCTCGTCAAAGTAATCTCGACCGTTGATGAGGATTAAAATTTCTTTTAAATTCATCTGTCAAAATTTTAAATTATTGAGGAAATTTGAATTTTTCAATTAAATACATTTTAATTAATTTCCTCAAAATTTTGACTTTGACTTAACCGCAGGGACCAAAGGCTTAAAATTTAGCAAAATAATCAATTTACCTTAGTCCTTAGATCTCTTAAAATTTATTTTTTAAGAACCAATGAATTTTGCCTTCGGAGAATTTAAATTTACCTAGGACCTAGAATTAATTATATTTCTGGCTTAGGATTTTAATTAATTTTGACCAGAAAATTTAATTAATTAACTTATGAGGGGATAAATTATTTTTCTTACCCTCAAGACACTTTACATCATGATTTTTACATTTTTACATCTCAAGGGAGAAGACGCATTTGCAAAAGACCCTCACAGACTATCCAGTTCTGCGACACAAAATATAATCTAGCAGATCAAACAAATTGTAATAAAATAATCTAACCAAATAGTTAGGATTATTCCCAAATCACTTTTACATAGACTTGATCTAGAACACTAGGACTCCCCTAAGATCCCAGTGACAAAATCCATTCCGGCTTTGGGGTAAGGCTGAAGGAAAACTCTGCCGACCATCCGAGAATGGATCGGTGAGACAAGAAACCTCTCGGAATGTAGATCGTCATCAGAAAAGTAGGTTACCTAGGTAATTATATACACCACACGGATCTGTTGAGATTATTTACATTATACACATGCAGACTGAGTTTACATTATAAGATGATGATCAAGCTAATGATGATAGCTGAATGGCATGAACACATCGATCAAGCACTATCCCTTTTGCAAAAAAAAGGGGTGTACTGCTATGGGTTGTTGACATGTAGTGGTCAACAAGGGTCTAAGATTTCGTTATGGTAAATTATTTTGTAGAAAGGTTTTGGCCATTCTATCTTTCGAAATTATTCATCCATTCCCATTTATTTAAATTTTAAAAATATCTTCAAAATTATTATTTGATCTTGGGCTAAAAAGGATTAAAATTCTAATGAGAGCTTGTAATTTTATTTTATAAATATTGTACATTTGTAAATATTTTGTAAATTATTTTTCTAACCCTTGTTATTTTGCAACACTTGGGGTTTTGAATTTTTTGTATATATATTTGGGGTTTGGAATTCTTTTTGTGTAGGTGATAGCTCAAGGGTTTGAAGCAACAAATTATTTATGGGCTATTAATCCAAGCAAGGAAGGCTGATCTAGGCCCTTGAGGGTAAGATCTAGTGTCCCCAACGTCTAGAAACTCAACGTCCAGTTGAAGAAGGGAAGTTGTCCAATGCTTTAAGCCTTTCCGAAGTGGTTTTGCAGTAAATTGTTGGGTTTCTTGGGGGGCCGAGTTCATTTTTTGCTTCCTAGAGGCTAGCTGTAGCCCTTTTGGGCTCCTTTTTCCTAGCCGCAGGCCATAGTGCCCCTTTTCTCCTCGCCACAACCCTCTAAGGGCTTCTTCCCCAAGGGGCAGCCCTTTTGGGGCTTGGCCGCAGGCCCTAAGGGCCTTTCCCATCTAGTCGCAGCCCCTTTAGGGCTTGCGGCAGGCCTTAAAGGCCTTTATCCCTTAGCCACAAGCCTAATTAGGCTAGCGGCATCCCTTCTATGGTTGGGCATTTTTGGCTTGGTTGTGGGGTTTTTGACATACAAATTTGACATTTTCTTGTTATTGTAGGCCTGTAGTAAAGTTTCACATTGTGTTTCATCTCTAACATCTCATGTTGCAGTGATTTTCTTGTTAACATTGTGGTTGCAGGAAGTGGAAGTCATCTCCAAGCCTTCTAGCCCTTAGCTAGGCCTTTAGGCCTCTTGGTTTGCTCTTCTATCCCTCATTGTCTTCTCTGTTTTGCTACAGCCAGCTTTTCAGTCCTATAACACTAATAAAAAAACATTAAAATTGACCGAAAATCATTAAACAATCACTTAACTTCATTAACTAATCATTTGAGTTCATTTGGCATTAAGTGTTTGGCACCTTGTTGCCCTTTTGGAGGATTGAACCACTGATTTTCTGAGTTGATATAGGTTTGATATATGCTCTTTAAAGGTCTAATCTGAATGTTAATTGTCTGATCTATAGCCTATAAGTAGTCTCAAAACTAATTGGCAGTCATTGAAAGGTCTCTTGTTTCAATTTTCTAGATTATTCTAGACATCTTGCATTATTTTCTAAGTGCTGATATAATAATTCAAAGTCTGATATACATTTACAGACCTCTGAATACAAGGTTGCAGCAGTAATAAATTGCACTAAAAGCTCTAAAAATAACTAAGAAACAAATCTAATTCATGAGGATTAATTGTTGAAGTGATTTGGGCTTGGAGTTTGGTCAAAGGATTCATTAGAGTCTTGTCATCTTTTGCATTGACATTTTGCATTTAAGTGCTCTTCATTGTTTCAAGAACATAATTGGCAAATCTAATTGATGAACATAAGTGCTCTAAAAAGTTAATTAGATTGACTCATTGCTCTAAGAAATAATATTATGGATTAAGGCTCTTTTTTCTCATTTCATTGTGACATTGGTTCTAAGGAATATCTTTACTTGTCATTGCTATCACATTAATTGGATAATTGAATAATTGGTTACATTGTTTATTATGGTCATACGGAATATGTGTTTATTGTGGAAATTTGTTTTTTGACAAGTGTAACTAATATCGTATGTTGCAAGTGAGCTTCATATCTAAGTTTACATTCTTGCTAATCAAGTCAATTGATAATCATAATCGTGATAAGAATTTTCTTGTGGTAATCTAGAAGAATTGCTAATTGTGTTAAGCTCTCTATCTTGTATATCTAATTGACACATTGGCACTCTATTATTAATTGGCATTTTGGCATTGTTGAAACAAGCATTGTATTTATGTTTATTTCATGAGAAATTGTCTATCTTGGTCTTGACACATTTTGGTACCTTCTATCTTATTTGATTAAGCATTTCCTCTTTTAGCGAAGATTCTCATGACACATTGATTTAAGTACTTTATTATTCTAACTTGAATATTGTTGTAACTTAAGTATTTGAGATATTTAACAAATCTTACTAAAAGTAATCTCTCATCTTGCATATACATTTTAGGATTAGACTTGCATTTAATTAATTTATCTCCAAGTTTAAGCTTGGTTGAAAGACTCTTAGGACCACCTTTCTCATCTAGCTTGCGAAGTCTAGTCCTTTTTGAGTGGTTAACACGACGACTTTGCAGTCATCAGAGCCACAGCCTTTGCAGCATTGGAGGCATCGGGTGGTAAAATCTCTAAGGGAGGTATCGTTAATATAACCATTGCTATCTTTCCTTGGGCTTCTCTCCACAACCTACTCTAGAGACTAGCTTTAAAACAACTAAGGGAAAGGATTCACCTAGTTAGGCATCTAATCTAAAATAAACCAAGATTTTGCATTTCACTTAGTTTCTTAGGTCTTGCATTTCATATAGGACAATGAAGCAGGATAAGGCAAAAACTGTTCATCTGGTGGCTTGGTATACAATCAATGTAAAGCAAGTATTTGACTCCATTTAGGTACTGGTCTTTCAAGATAATCTAATCTAATCATTAAACTTACTAAATTAACGAAGTTGCTAGGCCATTTAGTTATGTCTCTCGGACTTGTCAGTTTCCACCGGGTCTCTCCATCTTCACATTTCATAGGGACTACCCCCCATAGCTTGCTATTGGGAGACAACTAGAACGGAGAGTTCGGGGATCAGAGTGACAATCCCTGCCCTGATCGTTGTTGCATCTTGCCTGTACAATTTAAGCGACAACATTTTGGCGCCTTATTGGGGACTAACCTTTTGGTCCTTGGCATTTATGACATTCTCATCATTTTTTCACCTTTTCATTTAAGCCGCCATTGCCACATTTTGGTGCCGTGACATCTTTCTTCTCGTCCTTCATCTTCCAATCTTCATCATCACCACATCCTTTGGTTTCTATCCGCATTTGAACATTTGGGTTAGTTTCCTTTTTGGGTGGCAAATCCACTTATTCATCAATTAACAAGGTCCTATACTAGAAGGTATACTGGTACCCTAATTAAACCCACTCATGATCCTGAAAAGGCTCTCAGAGTTCATCTAAACCGGGTTGCTTCTAGTAGACAACTCATCTTTCTCGGACAGGAAGCCCTCCCTGATATCCACTTACTCATTCTTGATCTCGTTAATCAACCCATCATGGATCTTTTCGCTCCTTGCAATTTCGCCAATGTGCGGGGTTATCCTCACGACCTTCCATATTTGGGCCTGGACAAGATACCCATGTTTTAGGGGAACAATGCAATTGATGCGGAAACCCATCTTAGAAAGTTCACAACCTTCCTTGTTAAACATGCTAAAGGAGCTGCATATAATCACGAAGATGTTAACATGAGCCTCTTTGTCCTCTCACTAGAAGATGATGCATTACAGTGGTTCTTGGATAAGCTTGATAATTCTTTCAATTCTTTACAAGCCATCATCTATGCATTTAAGGATAATTATAGGGACAAGAGAGAAGGAAGTTATTTATTCAAAGATATCAACTATATTAAGAAAAATGAAAATGAGACAATTGAAGAATTCAATCAGAGATTCAATGACATTGTCAAGGATATGACTCAAGACTATAAGCCACTTGACAAGTCATTATTTGAGCAGTATCTTGAGGCTTTTGTGTTGATACTTCTTATGAGATAAGACGTGCTAAACCAACCACTTTGGTTGGTGCTCAATCCATAGCTGAAGAATTAGAAAAAGACAAGAAAGCATCATACACATCATGCTCTCATCCCCTGGAGCCCTGAGTAGTTAAAATAAAGAAAAAAATCAATAAAGGGCAAAAGGCATATGAAGAAGGGTGGAAAAACAAAGGCCATGGTAACTCATGTACAACGATTGCTCCCTCCCATATCCATACACCCAATGTGTGGGCTTCCCTCATTATAGCTTCCCTTGTACCATGGCATGTGGCTTGGATCCTTCCCTGTTGCCACTTTGTTTGACCATCATTTCAGATGACACCTGTCATTTGATGGATGTACCATGGACTTGTTACTCCCTTAGAGGTTGAAACCACCTAATAGGGTCCTTTCTTAACCTCCCTTGTTGAGTAAGGAAACACCTGTACCCTCTAAAACCCATTAGGAACGAGATGCCACTATAGAGTGTCCACTTTTGCCCATGGTTAGCAAGCTTATTTACTCAATTATGCTAGTGAATTATTGTAATGAAAGGTTAGGAGACACATTGGATCTTATACAAGATTATAGGTGGGTTTTCATCTTGGACTTGGTCTCCCTATAAGGGATCCAAGCCCTCCAGAGGGTCATAATGGCACTTGTAGGGTGAGCGTTGAGAGCCATGGGCCTCCAACATTGCAGAGCATTGATTACCACACCATGGGCTTCTTCAACACCACTATACTTCTTGCTTGTGCCTCAGTTATTCAGAGATGATGATGTACTTGGACCATGATGCTGAGTCGACCACATACTTACACTTGACACTCGGCAGCTGATCCAGGGCTCAGATGGGGTGTTGTCTCATCCAGATAGACATGGGAGGTCATGTGTCATCATTCTAATCCTTATTGATGGAGCATCAACATGTTTGATCCAGTTGGAGACCCATGAGACCATTGACAATGCCCCACAACCACTTGGGAGAACCAAAGGATGTTTTGCTTGGAAATCAAGGGGCCATCCCCTTGGTCGTCATTTACAGAGCCCTCCTCTTCATCATGGCACATGGAGGACTTATCTTGGCCTTTCAACAACCCTTTGCACCATTATTATATCATTTCGGCCTCATTAGGAAGGCTTATTTTATAGTTTTGAGCTATTTGGTGTGATTGTCACCAATAGGGTTGTTATTTGCACATTAAAATATTGATTAGGGGCTAAATTAGGGTAATTAGACCAAATCGAACTCCTAAAGGCTCATATAAATTGAAGGAGAGCCTCATTTGTAACTCATCGTCATTTGGATTGGAGTTTTCTCTTGTGAAAGAATTCAGACTTGCAATTGATGAACAAAATTGTATGTTATTGATGCATTTTGATGTTTGGGATTTTCACTATCTTGTTGTGGAGCTTCTAAATGCAATTGTGATGGATGGATATACTCGCATTTCCTTGTGAGTGTGTTTTTGATGCTATATTTTTATGTTGTTACATGTCTAATGTATGGTATATCTTGTCATAATCTCGTTTGTGCCCTAATTTGATGTGAATTCATGAAAAGAACTGGATTATTGAAGTATTGCATGCGTTACTCATTAGGAAATGTGAATGAATGTTCCTAGAGGCTTGTTTATCTTGAATCCTTGAAACTCCATAATTTCTTGCCAAACGAAGTATAAATACCTCTTGTAGCCAAGTTGCTGCCTCCTAGGGTTAACGAAACGTGCAAAGGTCTTCTTGATAGAGTAAAATTTATTCATCAAAGCAAGTCTTGACTTCATTTCTCCCAATTGACTAGGCACTGGTCCTAATCCTAGTTGATCAACTCTAAACCACTTTCTTTTTCTCTCCTTTTCTATTTTTCTACCCTAACCCTAGAAGATCAACTAGGGCCTAGTGTGAATTGCATTAGAGAGATCTTCTTGGGGCACAATTTGATACACTATTGCGTTATAGTTTCCTCTAGCTGTCCTCAAAGTTTGAAGCAATTCCTGTGGCTAGTTTGAGAGAAATCTCAAGCCCTAGCTCCAAAACTGATTCTACCTTCCAACTTCTTTGGTTAGTGGCATTTCAAAGGTCATATGCTATTGAAAACTCAAAGGAAGTTAATCATTCGTTGACAATTCTCACCCTTGCTTGACCTAGATATCTCCTTGAAGATCACCTTCTAACCCTAGGTCTTGTTTGGATCTTCCGTAGGTCTTTCTTGTGGTCCTAAAGTTTTACATGGTTGTTATCTTACATAACCCTAAGAAAGATCTTACCTCCTTAGGAAGCCTCAAGTCTGGGATAATCCCTTGTGATTGAATAACTCTCCCCCCTAGGTCGAGGTCTCCTCATAAGCCTTTCTTGGAGAGCCATTAGCTTCTCTTTGAAGCGATTGAGCGATTATTTGAGCCTCTCCTTTGAATGGGCCTTGGAAATCACACCATACCTAGCCATTGGTCCTATCATCCTTGTGATTTCCTTTATAACGAGACTCCTCCCATTGGTGAAAGTCCGTAAAGCGCAGGGGACATTGACTGAGGTGATAGTGGGCATTTGTCCCATTGTTGTCATTTGGGTCTTGTAGTTGTCCCTTGGGTACCCCTCCTAGGACCACTACTAGATTGTGTGGTAACAAGCTCCTAAGTTATGCACCCAAATCAAAGCATTATCACAAAGACGTAAAAGGCACACCAGAGGGGTGGAACAAGTAGGCCTAGTAAAGGGGTAACTCATGCCTCCAAGTTTGTTCCCTCCCTACATCTATACACTTGAGATGTTGGACTACCATTGGCTTGTCACTTGTCTATGGCACCTTGCCCTGAAGTCATGTCCACTTTGTTGCCACCATCTTCAAATGCCCATCGTTTATATAAAAATGGATACATTGAAGATATGCATTGGTGCTATATGCATGAGAAATTTTGCATATTTGTGTATAATAATTTGGATTCATATGGATACACATGAATTATATGTTATTTTCATAATTTGAATATTTCATGTATTTTTGGTTGACCAACCTTTTGATCCAGTTCCGATAACATTGTTGAGGACGCTGTGACCATTTTCCATCAAGAAAACAAGGGGAAATCCATTGTTTTCATTGCCATGATTCATCTCATGAGATGCATTTATTTTTGTTTTGATATGATTTTGTATCATTCTATTAGGTCTTATGACTCTGGACAAATATCATATTTCAATATCGATATTTGATGTATTTGACAACATTGTTGTCATGTATGGCAAAATACTAGCAAAGGCAAGGGAGCAGCAGCAAGGAACACTAAAGGAGCAACACATCAAGGAACAATGAAGGAGCAACATAGGTAAAAGAGCAACAGCAAGGAACAATAAAGGAGCAACAACAAGGAATAACAAAGGAGTAGCAACAAGGAACAATAAAGGAGCAACAACAAGGAACCACAAAAGAGTAGCAGCAAGGAACACTAAATGAGCAACAACAAGGCAATGTATGCACTAATGAACATGATCAACAATGCATAGGAGCAGAAAGAGAATGAGATTGCCATGTTGAAGAATTTGTTGTGATGCTAAATTGTTGTTAAGCTGAATTGTTGTGATGCAAGGCAAAGTCATGAGAGCAAAGGCAAAAGTTCATGACAACAAAAACAAGACAAGACTCAAGGGTGTTGAGGCAATGGCATGAATAAAAGATGGCTTTGATCATATAGATGGCTTTGGAGTGTGAATGTTGCATACATATGGCTTGCATTGCTTTCATATGTCATGTGCATATTGTTTGCATTGGAAAGTGCTTGCACTATGTGCATGTGTTGTGATGTTATAATGTTGCTTTTGGCATTATGTTGATATTGGTGTACCTAATCATTATAGATGGCTGAAATAATATTTGGTGGAGCACTTATTTATGTTGTAATCTTCAAAATATAAAGACATTGGAAACGAATGAGTGGACGGCAAAGAGTCAAGCCTGTTCACTCCATATTCTTATGTGGAATACAAACAACCATCAAACTATCTTTATAAAAGATGTGATTTTGGAGGGCAGATTTGTTAGAGAGTTAGAGAATGTGTGAGAGATGATTGAGGTGTTCTTCATTAATTACTTGGCGCATAGAAGAGTTGATGTGAAACAGATTTGAGGAGGAGGAGAAACAAAGAAAAATATGGAGATATGCAGATTTATATACCAGGTAACCAACACATTGTTTTCTTTATGTGTTAAGGGATTGTAGTCTCCTTTCAAGTTGTAGCTTGATAAATGATAGGTTGGAGCTTGTTGAGGTAGAAGCCTCCTGTGGGTTGTAGCCTGCAAAAAACAAATGGGAGTTGGAGCTTCCTTGCGTGTTGTAGCTTGCAGAAAAATTGAGGTAGTAGCCTCCTGTAGGTTGGAGCCTACAGAAAAGTAGATGTAATAAGGGAGTAAGAGTACATCAAACTTTCATGAATGGAGAGATAAGGTTAAAATATAATTGATAGCTTATGGACCTGGTGTATGGAAGCTTGTATGTAATGGTTAGTGTAAAGGCTCCCCCTTTGCGCAAGAACAACAATGGAATGCTATGGCAAAATGTGTTATGTATAACAATATTCATAATAAGGATCTTGATGTAGTAATAGACTTAAATTCTGCAATTTTTTTTTTTGGGATGGATTGTAGCTCATGCATGGAGAGGCTAGTAGTAGTGCAGAGAAAGAAAAGAGAAAGAGGAAGGAGAAAAAACCCTCTCAAAAGGAGAGTGTTCAGTTAACTAAAACATGTGCGAATGTACCTAACTCTCATGAAGAAAAGACAGATGAACTTCAAGCTAGGGTTGACTTATCATTGGCTAGCATAGAAAGATTGAAGAATGAAAACAAAGATATGAAAAAATTGGTGCAAATATGTGATGAGAGAGAGCATGAATTCAAGGAGGAAATTGTTAGTTTGAAGACCCAGCTTGAAGAGGCAAGGAGAATAGAAGAGATGATGAATATTCAGCTAAAGGAGAAAGAGGTACAATGTGAAAGATTAGAGTATGAGATTATTTTAGCTGGAACAGAGTTAGGTGAAAAGAACAGGTTGTGTAAGCAGCTAGGAGAGGAGATTGCATCCATGGACTTAGAAGAAAAGAGCAATAGCTCAAAAGCAGTCATAGAGGACAATGAAGCAGCCCTGAAAAGACCATTAGAGGAAGGTACAAGCAGAGTGAATAACAAAGAAGCAAACAAAACCAAGCAACAACGACGAGAACCAAAGAATGAGTCAAAGAAAATTATTTTTGCAAAAATGTCATTTTCTCCTAGAGATGAGTTGAACAAATTTGAAAGATCTCAAAGGAGATTCTTTGCTCCTGGGAAATATATCAAGTGTTTTTCTTGCCATGGATCTGGACATGTAGCAACAGATTGTAAGAGAAAGCAAGTTAAGGCTAATCAACATACCGTGCAGCAAGCAAGAAGATATCCTCAAACAAACAATCAAAGAAAGTTCCCTCAAGCAGGTAAGCAGAGAAAATAGTGATCCACCAGGTACACAAATTATTTTTATGGTTATTGTTATTTGTGTAATGGATTTGGACATAAAGCTATTGAATGCAAAATGTATGTAAGGAATAATATGAGCAGAGGAAGACACACTATTTGCTACATTTCTTGACCACATAAGATGTTATTTATGTAGTAACTTTGGCCACAAAGCCAAATATTGCAAGTTGCCATGTACCCACCTAAAGAAGCCCAGGGAGAAGATGGAAGGAATAAGTCTAAACAAGAGAAGCCAACCTAATAACTGTGGAAAAGGAAGAATAAAGAACGACCAGTGACCTAGCTTAGTCTAAGGGGGAGCTGCTCATGAAAGCAATGAAGAATTTAGGTAATGACAACGTTAGAGTAGCAACATTTTAGGGGGAGACTAGTCCCTAGAATGTTGTGAAAGAGTGGGTTAAAGAAATACAGATCCAAAGAACAACGAGTATCACAAATGAATGGGATCCCTTCCGAAGATTGATGGGCTGGTATCAAACTATGAGTCTATGGGTCTGAGACCTCATCTGATAAGTTTCAGATGTCTTCACTCCACAACTTTTTTCTACAAAAGAAGAATGGGAGAAAGTGGGTCAATTAGTTTTTTCTACAAAAGATTGGAATGCAGTACCATTTAAAAAAAAATAAAAAAAATCCAGCCACCTATCTGATAAGAGCATAACAAAAGAAAAACTATTCAATATGAGCTTCACTACAATTCTTATTGAATAAATCTTATCTGGGCTATAGTGTCATTATGGTGTGGCCAATTAAGAGCACAAAAATGAAGTATAAAAGGTAAAATAACAGAGAAAAGCTGAACAAGCAGAGCGCTTGTGCAATTTTCCAAAAGACAAGCAGATTGATCTTTATATCAGCTGAATACTGTTATCTTTATATTGATGACGAAATTTGTTATGGAAGAAATATATGACGGGAAAAGGAAAGATGGAATTTTTATACAAGGAGTGAGGATTGAACCCACAGGCCTGAATTCAACTCGATGGTGCATTACAAGCAGACGAGCTCGTAGTTGACAAGCACATAGGCAACGAGCTTTGTGCGCATGAATTCCATAGTTGACTCGACGCATCAAACTAAAAAAAATAAAAATTAAATATAAGGGAGGAGAAACACTTCAATTTCATCATCAATCAAATAATGCTGCATTGATTATGCTGCTAGAAAATGGTGTGCCAAAACCTACGACATTCAAGAATTCGAAATCCTTGCAGACAAAGTTCAAATAAACGGGGATGCAAATGACGATGATGGTGACTACAATACAAGTGAGGACAATGATGATGAAGATAAAGGTGAAAATGAAAGTAAACCTAGTCCTGATTGAAACGATGAAAAGAAAAACCATGATAATAAATGGTAGCAGAACCAGAGGGGTCAGGAGACAGAAAGGTGAGCATGAACAAGCAAGAAAGGAAACACAGTATATTGTTAAATAACAACGACCCTCTATGCTCTCTCATTGCATTCAAAAGATACGTCAAAGGACTAAAAGATTGATGATCAGCCTAGAACAAAATCATTGTTGTTTTTTGTCCCCCCCTCCTCCTGAATGTTAAGTGGGGTTCGTATTCATGCACTCATTTCAATGATTATCTTCTCCTGGTGCTCAGATTCAGTGCAATTAAGATGGAATTAATGTTATTATTGTGTTTGCTCGAACAATTAACTCCGAGGGGGAAACAAAGGAAAATGGTGCTATGATGGTGATGCATATACCTACTCACCTGCCTCAATAATTTCATGACAGTAAAACAGGATGCGAAGAACTTACATTATAAAATTTGGAGGTAGAATGAATGTTGCATATGACATAATGTAATGATGGGCAGACACTCCAATTACCAAAGTGGCATGCCAAAAGTATTTTTTTTTTAATTTTATGGATGTTACAATTTGGGTAGCAGAAGGTCATTAGCAGACATTACAGTTTGAATGCCAGAAGTATGCCAAATCATATCAATAGATGTCAGAAGTGTATAATGAGAATGGTATGCGTTAATGATGTGTTTGATCAACGTTGCAAGTCTAAACATTATGACACCAACATGATATACTGGTGCTATAGAGCGCATTACAAGTCTATGTTAAGACAAAGGAATATTAAGATAGAGGAGTTACAATCTACAGACCTATAGTCGTGATAGTATTCTCCGAGTGGACAGCTGACAGTGAACATTATCATTGAAGGCATGACCTCTGCTCCTTAGATGATTCGTTTGAGCTAGACCTCTCAGAAATGGAACGTGCCAGCACACCACCCTCCCTGAGCCAAAATTCCATGCAGGATCGAAATCATGTAATTGCAACTATCGTGCCTCCTCTATAAATGTTATTTAACGTCCCCATGGCCAACATTGTAATAAAACAATAGTTAAACAAACATGCCATAGGTCAATGCAACATTGGGCTGCATACATGGTTTGGATATCGTATATAATTTGGATAATGAACAAAAGCATAAGAGATACCACCTTAATGCTATGGAACTTACTACATATGTTATGTGCACATCTACATTTAACTTTTCCATTTCAATAGGTGATCCTTTGATATAGTGAGGTTCACCCAACCAAGGAAGCACATACATAAAATACTGTTGAATATTATTCTGCTGATGTTGTTGTATCGAAGGTGATAGTTGAAAGCAAGCAGTTGTATGAGGTGTTGTCCATTCCACACATGATGTCTACGATCTCTTTACTGCAAACAAACTCATTGTTGATTCCATACTATAGGGTGTTATGGCGATTGGCTGTCAAACGTAGACTATCTTGCAAGAAAGTAAAGTGTTGGTGCCAGACACAATATTGCATATCATCATCATCAGAAAGATGGCGTCCAAATATGTTTTAGAAGACATAAGGGTTACCAAATGCAGATGATTTTTAGAGTGGAAGCAAATGGTTTCATACTCATTGTTTGCGTTCAATCTGGAGTAGATCGAATGAACAATGTTGGATGTAGATTTGAAGTCTCTTTGTTATAGTCTAGAAGGTTTGGATGTTTCTTTGGTATTATAGTAAAACCATTGGCTCTTTTTGGTGCATAACTAGAGAAGTGCTGCTGTTCGATGGTTTTATGGAGTGTTGTTATGAACAAAAATCAAGTAATAAACACGTTGGTTGATTATCAAGCATTGGTTTGTTTGAGTGTTGGAGCAACTCATTATTATTGGCAGATTATTATCAATGTCAATATATTGGCAGATTATTGTAATTGCAAATTATATATTTATACAAATGTGATTGCATCTCTTAATCTACAGGAGACACCTGTTGGCAGAAACAGATATGGTGGATGGAAGTGATATTATTCTTGGAAAATATGTCATTACTTTGTCCAGTTCAGGAAGTATTCTAAGAGTTTGTACAAATTTCTGCCACAACAGCTCCAGCTAATCAACAGTGTTCCCCCTGTTGCTCCAACCCAAATTCAGTTGCTCGACATGCAGATCACTGACTTAAGATTGTCGATGGATAGCCTAGAGAAGGAAAGGGACTTCTACTTTGCAAATTTGAAAGACAAAAATACTCTTATCAAAAACCAGATGTGGAGCATTTGCTGTAGTTGCTACAGTTCAAAGCGTTCTGAATGCTACAGAAGATAGTGCTGCAGTAATCGCTAATACCAAAGCAACAATAGGCCAGCAGACCTCGAGCCTATTGAAGTCCCATGATATATTCAACAGGGAGGCTCAAAAGCAAAAAATTATAATGACACCTAAAATAGAAGATGCCACAAATGCCACACTTTCCCCATGCTATATATATCGATTTAGATTTTATTGTGAACCCTGCGTTGCTCTATCACACATGCGCTCCCATCCATAACATTCAAAGAATATATCAGACCTTATATAAAAGGGCGACAATTATAAATGAAGGCATAAGAAGTTGATAAATGCATTTAAGTCAATGTTGGTCGATGACTATGTCAGTCCTTTGGAAATTGAAAAAGTGGACGCTTCCAGAGCTGGTGACCAGGCTTTCAAGAGGTCGATTTTCAACGACAGGGAACCAAAAGCTGATCCAAAGAGACCAAAATCACAAATTTTTTATCGTTAGTTATGCTATGTGAATTATGACAAATTACACAATATCTACAAGGATATTGTTGTTCTTTAGCCAGATGAAATTGTAATGCAGGTTAAACACTTATGGTGAGTAGCTTCATTGTTATTGTTGCGGGAGCAGGAGCAACCGTGTTTTATTCATTTCCCCAAAGCTTGTCCTTTTCAGACAGTATACAAAAGTTTTCATGATGGTGCTAGATGATCAAGCCTTGAGAATCAGACCCCCTTGCCACTGATGTCAAAAGGGGAGGTAAGTAGAGGAGACGAGAAGTGTTTCCTCAGAACAAAAGGGGGAGGAGAAAAGTTTTCCCATCAATGCCAAAGGGGGAGATTGATGGCATTGTTGTCATTGATGGCAAAATACTAGCAAAGGCAAGGGAGCAACAACAAGGAACACTAAAGGAGCAACACAACGAGGAACAACAAAGGAGCAACAACAAGGAACAACAAAGGAGCAACAAAGGCAAAGGAGCAACATCAAGGAACGATGAAGGCGCAACAACAAGGAATAGTAAAGGAGTAGCAACAAGGAACAACAAAGGAGTAGCAGCAAGGAACAGTAAAGAAACAACAACAAGAAACAACAAAGGAGTAGCAGCAAGGAACACTAAAGGAGTAGCAACAAGGCAATGTATGCGCTAATGAACAAGATCAACAATTCAAAGGAGCAGAAGAGAATGAGATTGCTATGTTGAAGAATTTGTTGTGATGCAAGGCAAAGACAAGACTCCATGATAACAAAGGAAAAACTACATGACAGCAAAAACAAGACAAGGCTCAAGGTTGTTGAGGCAATGCTATGAAGAAAAGATGGCTTTGGAGAGTGAATGTTGCATCCATATGGATTGCATTGCTTTCATATGCTGTGTGCATATTGTTTGCATTGGAGAGTGCTTGCACTATGTGCATGTGTTGTGATGTTATAATGTTGCTTTTGGCATTATGTTGATATTGGTGTACCTAATCATTATAGATGGCTGAAATAATATTTGGTGGAGCACTTATTTATGTTCTAATATTAAAAAATATGAAGAGCTTGGAAACGAATGAGTGGAAGGCAAAGAGTTAGGCCTGTTCATTCCATATTCTTATGTGGAATACACATAGCCATCAAACTATCTTTATAAAAGATTTGATTTTGGAGGGAAGATTTGTTTGAGAGTTAGAGAATGTGCGAGAGCTGATTGAGGTGTTCTTCATTAATTACCCGGCACATAGAAGAACTAATGTGAAGCAGATTTGAGGAGGAGGAGAAACAAGGACAAAGATGGAGGTATGCAGATTTATAGACTAGGTAACCAATACATTGTTTTCTTTATTTATCAGGGGATTGTGGTCTCCTTTCAAGTTGCAGCTTGATAAATGATAGGTTGGAGCCTGTTGAGGTAGGAGCCTCCTATGGGTTGTAGCCTGCAGAAAACAAATGGGAGTTGGAGCTTCCTTGCATGTTGTAGCTTGAAGAAAAATTGAGGTAGTAGCCTCCTATAGGATGGAGCCTACAGAAAAGTGGATTAATAAGGGAGTAGGATCTTGCCTTTGCATCACAACAATAGCAAAATCGTGGTTTTCTCGCTTTATGGGCTTCCACTTATATCTGGTGTTCGTATGTGTTGCTTTTATGTGCTGATGTGATGTTTTTGGTTTACTTATTACTTGTTGTTTGCATATTAAATCTGCTGGTCATTATGTATCAATCTGCTCATTTAATGGTTCAGTTAATGAGTTTAAAGAAAATCAATTTAATGTCCATGAATGTAGTTGTACTAAACTAATTCACCCCCCTCTTAGTTTAGTCAAGTTTTCATCAGTATCACTTGATGAAAACAAATGGGAGTTTTCATCAGTAGCCTCCTATAGGATGGATCCTACAAAAAAACAAATTAATAAGGGAGTAGGAGCTTGCCTTTGCATCACAACAATAGCAAAATCGTGGTTTTCTCCCTTAATGGGTTTCCACTTATATCTGGTGTTCGTATGTGTTGCTTTTATGTGCTGATGTGATGTTTTCGGTTTACTTATTACTTGCTGTTTAACTTTGCATATTAAATCTGCTGGTCATTATGTATCAATCTGCTCATTTAATGGTTCAGTTAACGAGTTTAAAGAAAATCAAATTAATGTCCATGAATGTACTAAACTGATTCACCCCCCTCTTAGTTTAGTCAAGTTTTCATCAGTATCACTTGACATCTTATACATCTTATATACCGATTTTATTTTCATATTTATGTAGCAATGTTTTTGTTTGATGTTGATGTTGTTTTAGAAATTAAAAATTTGAAAAAAAATGAATATATATATATATATATATTTTATATAGTTTCCTGATAATTTCTTATATTTTCCCCGATATTGCCAATAATTTAATTTTTGAACCCCTGGCGATAAATTGCCGATAATGATAGATGTAATTTTGGTTTAAAGTGGGGTTTCAATTGCTCCATGACTAAATGCTTTATCTTTGCTAACATTTTGCTTCAATATTGCATTTAAAATTGTTCTCTTCAAGGCCTATAAGGAAACTCTTTATGTGTAGACCCTATATTTAATTTGTCCTCTCACATGAGCAATAGCTAGGGTTTTAGAAGTGGATGTCCTAAGTCGTCCCCCCTTACTCCATCAATATCCTTCCTTTGAATTTGTGCCATAAAGATTCCACAAAGCCCTAGTAGGATAAGGTGCTGGTTGAAGAGTGCGTTGATCACCACAAAACTACATAAAATTTATTTATTTTTTCTCTCCTGGATGGCTAGGGCAGCCATTAGGATTTTTAGGCCTGATTTATGCGTAAAAGTGTCATTTTATTGCATTTAGGTGGCTCATAATTTAGAAGTAGCCTGTATAAGTTGTCTACTGGCAAAATCTAGCATAGGGGATGGTCTAACATACCTTACTAAGGCTGACATCATCCCCTTTTATTGCTGTTTATGCATATCTAACAGCCCTATAAGTATTTACTTTAGCCTAACCCTTACCTCTTTTTGAAGGTCTTGTTCCTTTCTTATTGAATACCATTTTTAGGTCTCTTCTAAGGCTGCTATATGACATTGAATGCCATATTATTGAATATCATCCAAACCTTAACTTATTGTAGCCCATCTAGTGGTCTAAGTCTAAAGTACTTGAACCATAGCATAGAAAACCTACGACATATTTGGCCTTGCCAGTACTCTATCCAACTATAGACCTTCAAAATCTTATCACCTTGAGCCCTAGTATTAGAGTGTCCTTATAGGTGATTTAGGAGAGCCTCCCTTGTGGCTTAACTTCTACCAACGAGCATGAGGAAGGTTGTTGAGGTGATAGTGGCAACCCTTCCTCTTTGTTGCCATAAGGTCCGACCCTCGCTTGGTGAGGCTTTGCACTGGGCCTGCTAGATTTTGTGGCAACAGGAACCTGGGCACCTCTTTGAACTCTTACTGGGGACTCGACTTAAGATATTTCTTCCTCCTTTCCAATGCTTAAAATGACCAGATTTGTTCTACAGTATGGCACTTGGAATATTGCTGCATCACTTCCTATGTTCTTGTTGAGTAAATTTTAACCCTGAGGATGTAAATCAGGCTAGATACCTTCTGTGGATTGAATTCCCGTGTGATGTACATAACTGCCTTCCCTTGACTGGTGGGGTACCAAACTCAGAATTTTTTCCCCTTTATATCAATCTGATTTGTATCAAACTCCCGATGCACTCTACGGGGATTATCTTTGAATGCACAAATGCATGGAATATTGATGAGCCAGGACTCAGAAAAAGAGGCTTCATACACAACATACAAAGATGGAATACAAATAGTCTCACCCTTACCAGTCATCCATCATACCAGGATTGCTTCACAGACGTCATGCAATGATTCCAATTCAAAAGCAATCTCTGAACATAACTGATCTCACAATCAATTCACATATGAATTGGCAGATATTCATAAAACATGAACTAACATGACCAGATCAACATTTCCTTAGTTATGATCTTAACAGTTAAGTAACTATATTGTATTCATCTTCGTATGCACATATGGAACATAACAAAGAAGGAAATACCACATCATAATAAACATAAGATTAGAAAATAAGAGTACTTATTCAATTTGGTCCATGGCAACTAGTCACGTTGAAGCTATACCCTACCCAATTATAAATGCCCAATGTGGACATGACCCCTGAGTTAGGCTATGAGGGGACAAGGGAAAATAAATGTCTATTGGGCTCTATTTCTCACTCAATCACAATACTCATTACTTTGACTAATTGTCTCACGAGAGGCTACTCTAGGCATTGCAACCGGTGTTCAACCAATCACAACAAAAGCTTGGACATTTCCCCTCTTCCACACACTCCCTTATGAAATCTGTTCCCACCAATGTTATCAGAATGGGAACTGGAATAGAACCAGGTGACCGCAAAATCATGATATGGACTGAAACTGGGATAAAATGGGAAAAAATGATCAACCAAAACATACATAAAATATTCAAATTTTCATAATAAATACATGTGTGTGTGCACATCGATATATATTCAAACCATTAGACACAAAATAAGCAAGGTTTTCTCATCTATATACCATGGAAGGGTGAATATTACAAAATAATATAGAGTGCAGTACATATCTGAAGCAAAATACAAAAATTTTGATGCTCTAATGGCCTCTAGAGTCCAAAAAGATCATAATAGTAACAATGGTCTAGACACTATAATTAAATCATATTACATTATCATCCAAATCTTGATCCTCTACATTCTCTGCATGGTTATACTTGGGATCGTGACTTGATTCCCCTATACTTGAAGGTTCAAAGCCAATTTATGCATCATATAGCAGTCGAAGCAGGATAAAGTGCATCCAACAGAAAAATTCCCTTGCAAACACTGCTCGTGAGCTCTCCATGACCCTTTCATAGGAGGTACTAATATCGTCCAAGACCATGGTGTTTGCATTAGGGGCCTTCTTCAACAATTGGTTGCCCTTCAATCTAAGGATATATTGAACAAAGACCAAAATGTTTGACCATTTTTCTTTCAAACCATTTATCTTGATGGCGTATATATATTATACACCTTAGCACATGTAATATTCCTAATAGGAAAATACAATGAATAATAGAACTATGAACTTAAATACACGCTGCAAATAAAGGAATTGAACGCCAAAAACATGGACAAAACTGCTGAGCCATTTTATTAATATGAGTGGGATGAAGTACAATAGGAGGGATAGTGGAACTTGGGCTTGCTACAACAAGCAATACCAAACCTAGGTGTCAATAGTGCTGCCCAAGTGCTGATAACTAAGCCCACAAAAATCTGCGCCCAATTGTGAAGTTCTACTGCTGCTAGCTGAAATGTAATAGGGGTTTGGACCCTCTGGAGTGCTCAGAAAATTCTGCAATTTAAACTGCAGCCTCCTATCAACAAACCCACAAAAACCCAGAAAGGGTTTGGGCTCCTTTCAACCAACCCCGCGTCCCCTCAATTAGTGCGAATTCCCTCTCCAGCCTACAATTCACATCCATGGAATTGACAGTGTGAGATGGCTCCCAAGCTTCCGCAAAAGAATCCCAAAATTCCCCTCTGAAATCCCACTGAATCCAACTCTAAATTACTCAACCTTCACACCACCACGACTCAGCCCCAAAATGCCTACACAGGCCCAACCCTTGACCCTCTACACAACCTGTCTTTAGAAATTCAGCCTGCAAATTTCCCTTAGATCCTCCCCTGCAAAACACTTGTAATCTCCAACAAAATTCCCAGGAAATGTTACTTTTTGGTAGCATCAGAAGTGCTCTAGCTTTGAAAATTGGTGGAGAGGCTAAGGCACATGAGTTCTAAAGAACCCATAAACCGTTTGGTGAAATTCCACCCTGATTGTATTTTATTAAAATAATTAATATTTTTAATAGAGTTCCTAAGTCTAAACTTAGGGAAATTAGAATATTAATGGGTATTAATCAAAATATGGGTGAGAATGATCTAGAAGGCGGATCAAGTCATGTTTTAATCTTAGCCGTTGATTAGAGACCTGATCTCGGCCGTTGAAGATTCAACAGGAAAAGTATAAAATGGAGGCCTGGGGTTCATTTGGAAACATAGACAGAGAGAGAGAATTGATCTAGAGTTCGATTTCTGGGGCTAGGAAGCTGAGAAATTCGAACTAAGTGATCATTCAGCAGCAGAGGGGTAGTGAGAATCCGGAAGGACTTTCCAGAGAATACCGATAGAGAGGTAGTGCAATAGCCAGGAGAGTTGACACAGAGGGCAGAGAACTGCCGGAACAACTGGGAGAGCTGACGCAAAGGGCAGAGAAGCTTGAACTGTCGAAACAGTCGGAACTGCCAGAACAACCGGGAGAGCTGACGCAGAGGGAAGAGAAGATGATGCAGGGCAGATGCAAAGCCAGTGCAGAAATAACTGGGGTTAGCCAGTCTTGTGCCGGATCAGCCGGAATTTTGTTGGGTGAAGTGAGGTAAAACTCACGGGTGAAGTGAGGTAAAACTCACTCAGATTTTCCGCCAGTATTTTCTCTGTAAAGGATTGCTAGATGAGCATCCTAGATTTGTATTCAAATATTACTCCTGCATAATAATAAAACCCTCAGAGCTGCTACATCGGTTTTCCCGCATTAGGTTTTTCTGAGGACTATTGTGTCCAAAAATAAGTGTGTCCTATGTATCTTGTTCTTTGCTCTGTTTTCTGTTTCATGAGATCAAATATTTAATTAGTGTAGGTGAAGTAGATTCAGATTCGCTGCAAAAGGGGTTCCTTCGAGTAGTAGGATTTTTCACATGGAATCAGAGTGTTGATTTTGAAATAGGAAGAGCAGATCTAGTGCTGAGTAGTGAGGCCGAACGCTGCACTTGGCAGCAATTCGAATCCCTTTGAAGGGATTGCGCAATCCTTGCTGGGAGGCAGATCTGAGGAAATCTCTCTCCGAGTGAGACGACAGAGAGGTACAATTTCCAATTCGTGAGTTTTGCAGAGGCAAAAGGAGTGATGCAGAGCCTCAGCGCAGTGCTTAAAGGGTGCGGATTTATGCTGGGGCAGAAACCCGCTGGAAAAGAATAAAGACACATAGAAGGGGAATTTTCACCTCAGAGAACTTTCCGTTATAAAGTTCGAATTTCTCACTTATTGAGCAGCTGAGCAGTGCTAAGAAGTGACTAGAGGAGTTTGTTCGACAGCTAGGTGAGATGACATTGCATGGGCTTAGAGAGCAGGACAGGGTGTTAGGAGCTTTCAACTATGTCATATGGAAGACCAAAATACTAGCTGTTCTGGAGGAATATGATCTTGAGGCCTACGTCAATAGTGTTGTCGCTGTTCCTGCTGACAACAATCAAAAGAAGTAGTACAAGGCCGAGCAGGGGAAGGCAAAGAGGCTCATTCTTGATTGAGTTCAAGATCATGTGGTCTCACACTTGCACGACAAGGATATAGCCCGAGAGATGTGAGAAGCCTTGTCTTCTTTGTATGAAGGCACTTTCGAACAACGGAAGATGTATTTAGAGCAGAAGTTGTAGCGGACTTTGATGCAGAAAGGAGAAGGGGTGAACCTCTATCTTCAAAGTCTTTAGGACACTAGAGACCAGCTTGCTGTAGTGGGGTCCACTCCTCAGCCAACCGCGATGGTGAGGATAACTCTGAATGGAGTCTCAGATGAATGGCAAGTTTTTGTCCAAAGCATATTGGGAAGAGAAAAACTACCTTCATGGGAGGAGATGTGGGCGACATTTCAAGAGGAGGAGTTAAAGAGGGACCTAGTGAAGGTCAACCTCAGTGGAAATAGTGAGAGTGGCTCAAAGATGAAGGAAGAGGAGAACGCAACTCTAGCATCGAAGGGACACCAGAAGCTGAAGCGAAAGAAGGACATTTCGAAGGTGAAATCTTTCAGTTGTGGCGAGTTGGGCCACTATGCATCCCAGTGTCCTTTGAAGAAAAAGGACAAGGATGAGAAACATGATCCTAAGGCTGCTTTAGCAAAGATTGATGAGGATGAGTTTGCCATGACTCATGAGTGCCCATGCATCTCCAGGAGGGAGATGGGGTGATATTGAGCTATAGTTAGGAGGACTACATGTGGGCAAGATCCTTTGAGGAGTCCACCTCTTAGATCAATTCCTTGCTACTGGAGCCCAGGAGTGAGCAGTAGCAAGATTGACTTAGTGTCAGATTATGTAGTGGAGAGTTTGGAGGACAAATGTAATACCTGGGGATCAGAGACTGATCAATGTAGAGCAAGGTTGGCAACAGTGCAGTGGGCATAGTGCAGGAGTCAGTAGCAATGCAAAAGATTTAGAGGGTCAGAATTAACAACAGTCAGATTCCAACATTCATTGTACTATGTTGAACACTGTTAAGTTCAACTAATTTTTGATGTTTTTCAGTTGCTTCTCTTAGCAATTGAGTTGCAGTACGAATGGAGTGTTAGCAGTAGCAATGTTAGCAGCATAGCGGATGCAGCGTTTGAGAGGGAGTTGTAGTACAAATGTAGCAGTGGCAGTGACAGTGTCATGGCAGTAGTACAATAGCAACAACAACATAGTCTTGGTGTCAGCAACAGTGCAGAAAGGAGGTGCTTCAGAAACAGAGCAACATGCAGGTGGACATTGTTGCTAGAGCACTTTCCTCGCTAAGAGGGAGTGTTAGTTTTTGGTAGCATCGGAAGTGCTCTAGCCTTGAAAATTGGTGGAGAGGCTCAGGCACATGAGTTCTAAAGAACTCAGAAACCGTTTGGTGAAATTCCACCGGGATTGTCTTTTACTAAAATAATTAATATTTTTAATGGGGTTCCTAAGTCTAAACTTAGGGAAATTAAAATACTAATGGGTATTAATCAAAATATGGGTGAGAATGATCTAGAAGGTGGATCAAGTCATGTTTTAATCTTAACCGTTGATTAGAGACTTAATCTCGGTTGTTGAAAACTCAACAAGAAAAGTATAAAATGGAGGCTTGGGGTTCATTTGGAAACATACACAGAGAGAGAGAAGTGATCTAGAGTTCGATTTCTGGGGCTAGGAAGCTGAGAAATTCGAACTAAGTGATCATTCAACAGCAGAGTGGCAGTGAGAATCCGGAAGGACTTTCTGGAGAATACTGACAGAGAGGCGGAGAGAGCTTACAGAGAGGCAACACAGTAGCCGTGAGAGCTGATGCAGAGGGCAGGGAAGCTGGAACTACAAGAACAGTCGGGAGAGCTAACGCAGAGGGCAAAGAAGTTGGAACTGTCAGAACAACTAAAACTGCCGAGAACTGTCGGAACAACCAGAACTACTAGGAATTGCCGGAATAGCCAGGAGAGCTGACGCAAAGGGCAGAGAAGTTGACACAGGGTTGACACAGAGCCAATGCAAAAATAGCTGGGTTAGCCAGTTTTCTGCTGGATCAGTTGGAATTTTGCCGGGTGAAGTGAGGTAAAACTCACTCAGATATTCCGCTAGTATTTTCTCTGTAAAGGATTGCTAGATGAGCATCCTAGATTTGTATTCAGATATTTTTCCCGCATAATAATAAACCCTCAGAATTGTTGCACCGGTTTTCCCGCATTGGGTTTTTCCAGGGACTATTGTGTCCAAAAATAAGTGTGTCCTATGTATCTTGTTCTTTGCTCTGTTTTCTGTTTCATGAGATCAAATATTTAATTAGTGTAGGCTGTAGAAGTAATTTGATTCAATATTCAGAAGAATAACTTGATGAATGTAATTTAAAAGTCAAGTAGGTGAAGTAGATTCAGATTTGCTGCAGGAGGAGTTCCTTCGAGTAGTAGGAATTTTCATAGGAAAGACACCTCCAGTTTCCCAGAGCCTAGCATGCAAGGTAGCTGCTCCACCAAGTGTTCTGACCTCCCTCTTTTGCACGTAGTCTCCACGCCCAAGCTGGTTGAATATCCCTGAAATTGTCTACTGAAGCAACTGTAGATTGTGGTAAGGTTCCTCCTAGGGTGACACTCGAGGTTCACCGAAGAAGGATAAAAAATTCCCGCCTGGAAATTCTCTTGTGCTCTACAACACTCGTTGACTTGGCTAAGCAGCTAAGCGAACAAGGGTTAACATTTCAATTTGAAAAAAGTCCTAAAATGGAGGCCTCTTCTCCAATTTATAACTGCTGCCTCCCTTCTCTTGTATTGGGCTCCTTTCATCTCTCTTTCTTCCCTCCAATTTGACTTCCCTCAAGGGGTGCGAATTTCCTCTTGGAGTGGTCCCCACACTCCACTATGAAACTGATATTCCCTTTGTCTAATGTTTGGAGTGTCCTCTTTCACACAAAATTAAATTAATTAACCCTTACCCATTTTTCCTAAGTTTGCATCTGAAAATTGTCCTCCATCAAAATTTACAAAATTGTAGAATGCACTTAGCAGATTTTAATTAGAGGGAATATTACAACACACTCCAATGGCATGTTAAAGTTTCTTGACCTCAGCAAACATGCAAAATATTTCCTAGTAATTCCTTGTTGTAAATTAAATTAAACTGCAGATTACTGAATAAATTGCACAACTGGAATTTTAACAGTAAATAAAATAAAAAATTAGTAGAAGCAAAATGAGCCAATTTCACACATGCACACAAAAATTTCTTCCCTTCAAATCTGCTGTTCATTAATTAAATGTCTCATCCTAGGGTTGGCTTACTGGGAAAATGGTCCTCTGAGGAAAAAATATAAGCTACAACAATTTTTTGAAAATTAACTGGGCACCGGTATGGCCTGTACGACCCTCAAAAACACCCGAAACAACCCTCCATCGTACTGATCTGCTGTACAACTTGTACACAGTGTGTGTGACCTGTAGTATGTCTTGTGCACTGCTACTGCTCCCTGGTTTGTTCGTGTGTCCTGCCTCATGTGTGATCCTCACGTATGAGTGTTATTCGCTGCTGCAAACCCTGCTGTGGCTCCGTACGATCCACAGTTGTCCTCTCACTTGCAAAACTTGTTGTACGACTATGTGGGGGGTGTTGCCTCAAAATCTAGCTGTGAGAGGCCTCACAAGGCAAAGGCCAATCCTTGTTGCAACAATGAGGGAGATTTCCACTGCCATCTCAACAATTTTCCTCCTGCTCTTTAGTGGAATTGCACCACAAGGGAGGCTTCCCAATGATCACCTAAAAGGTATTCTGTGTTATGTGGCTCAAAGTGATGTAAATGTGATGTAAATGTCGGCTAGGTGAAGGTACTCTTCAATGGACAAATGCACAATTCTTTTGTATAGGAGCAACATATCATATACCAAGCCCGAAAAGAGGCACATGTGACCTAAGGTTTCATGATATAGATCAATAAAGGGATATCTAGGCATATGAACACCAAGAAAAATGTTTGCAAATGATGCAATCAACAAAGGCATACGAAGGCAAATTCTCAAGTTAAGCCCTAAGTTGAAGCCCTGGCTATGGTTAGGGTTTTTCTAGGGCACAAATTACATAGGGAGGATTATGTTAGCCCTTTTAGGGCAGATTTAAACAAGTAAAATGTTAGATTTTGAGTGAAAAGAGTCAACAAGGTAAAATCTGAGCTTATTAAGCTCCAATGTCTATCCAAGAAAGCCCTAATTGAACTCGTCCCTACAAAATAGCCCTAGCGGCTTGCCTTGAAGGACTTAGAAAATAGGGAAAAGAGAAATTTTGAAGTTATTGTAATATTTCACCAACACAAGGATTCACAATGCCTTCCTACTAGGGTGATGGAGTCTTTAAGGATAAATTTAACAGAAAGTGAATTAATGCTTGGAGTAAGGGGGAAAACCCTTGTTTGTACTTGATAAAGCTAGCTATATTCTTTGTGAGGGGAGAAAGTAAATAGGGGAAGCTCTCTAGGAGGTACCCTATGGATTTCAAGGATGATAAATTTAGCATGCAACAATCAACCATGGCTTCCCCTAAATAATATTCATTTAAACATGGAATAAGAAAAAAAACTAGCATTAATTAATGACATGAAAAAGAATAAAAATCTGAAATTAAACTTACAATTCTTCCACAAAATAGCCTTCTTTCAATCCCAAAAAGACATGTCCAAGACAAAAATTAATCTCCAATAGCAATAGCTCCAAAAAGATCACATCTCCACAAGTACAAAGTTATACAAGGCTAAGTCAAGTTCTTTGAAGGAAGCCGAAATCCACAAGTGCTGATCAAAAATAAGAATGGAGTGATTTTCTATTTATATGAGGTCAATCACTCTCATTAGTTTGTCTAAAATCCTTATGAGAAGTTAAATTTTGATTCTACATGGAGAAAATGGGTTACAAGCCAACTCAATAGCTTAATGCAACAAAATAAGCCACTAAAAGCCCACACATGTGGGTTGAAACTCCTCTCAAGAATGACATCATGCCCTTTTAGGACAAATTAAGCTCCAACAATGCATGAAATGGGCAAGATGCATCTCCAATCATCATAATCTAAATCAACCAACTGATTGAGGAGAAGCCCTCAGATCAAGCCTTAAAATGTCTCCATATGTCAAAAGCTAGCTTTGGGTGCCTTGTGTCATCTCCAACATGGTGCAATATCTCTAAAGTGTTGGAGCTCCATGAGGTGGTACAAGCGCTCCCTAGTCATCTTGGGGATGACCATCATCAATTGGACTCCAGATCAAGCCATGTCCATCAAAAAGTGTCAAGGATTGTTTGGGGGCATGTTGGGTCTACTGGGTACATCATCAAGAATCTCCAACACTAAGCAAAGTGAGGTCAATGTTGGTAAAGTTCCTAATTAGGAAAAACAATGATATGCAAAGCAAAACAACACATGCAACACAATTTCAAAACATTCGGTGAACACCCATGTAAACTCCAGAAATGACAAGCAACTGAGCTATTTTATTAAGTAATTGGAGCAATAGTACAGTAGCGTGGAAGGAGTGCACCTGGGCTTGCCTCAATTGGCAGGCAGCTTGAGCAACAAGAGTAAGTTCAATTGGCAAAAGACCCAAAATGAGGCTGAGCTTCTCCTATTTATAATTTGTGAGCTTCTCTTTTCCACGTGGGCCCCTCCATCAAGCTATTTGAATTCCTTCCCTGGCTATTTGAATTCCTTCCCTGGCAAGTGCATTTTCCCTATGCGTGTAGCCCCCACGCTCCACTAACAAAATATTTAGGCCTCCCTTTTTCTCCAAAGTCTTTCTCCCAAAAATTTGTGGGTCCCATGGTCACCAAAAATGTCAAAATTGTGGAAAATAAACTTGAGACAAATTAATTTAGGAAGGGACATTACAGTCCTCCCCTCCCAAATGTTTCTTTCCCCCAAGCCACTTCAGCGTTGGATGCTCAAGTATGTGTTCACCTTCCCAAGTGGCGTCCTCATCCGATAAGCTCCTCCAGTGTACTAAGTACTCCCTGATAATTCTGCTCCTCGGCTTCCTCTCCCTAGTGTCCAAAATGGCTTTTGGTTCTAGAACCAGATGCCCCTCATCATCAAGTGGAGGCAACTCCGTAGCTGCTGTCACTTGCTGCCCCAACACCTTCTTGAGGCATGAGACATGAAAGATGTTGTGAATCTTGCTCCCTGGTGGAAGCTCCAGCTCATAAGCCACCTCCCCAACTCTCCTAGTCACCATGTACGACCCATATAACGTGGCTGTAGCTTCTCGACCCCCTTCTGCTTCATTGTAGATTGGCGATATGGCTGTAGCTGTAGAAAGACCAAGTCCCCCTTTTCAAACTGTCTCTCAATCGTGTGCCTATCCACATACATCTTCTACTGATTCTGGACTGTCAATAAATTATCCTTAAGAGCCTTGAGGATATCTTGGCTCTCTTGGATCCAATCTTTGGCCTTTGGGGCCCGACTGTCTCCAAAAACAATGTCAGCAAAACACAAAGCATCATAACCATATAAGGCATGGAAAGGTGACATACCAATTGACATGTGATGGGCGGTGTTGTAGCAATACTTGCCCAAATGTAACCACCAAATCCAATATCTCTATTGCCTGGTCACATAGTTCTGAAGATAGGCCTCCAACCATTTGTTGACCCTCTCAATTTGACCATCGGTCTGTGAATGGTAACTAGGGTTGGGGGTGAGTTCAGTACCCACTAATCTTAAAAGCTCTCGCTAGAATGCCCCCATGAACCGACTATCTCTGTCATTGAATATGGTCTTAGGAAGACCATGCAAGCAAAAGACTTCCTAGAAGAACAACTCGACCACCTTTGATGCTGAATACCATGTCAGAATGGCGAAGAATTGTTCATATTTGGTCAACGGATTCACCACCACATAAATACAATCTCTGCCCTGCACCGTAGGGAGCCCTATGATAAAATCCACGACAATACTCTCCCATTTCCCCTCAGGGATGGGAAGTGGCTGCAATAACCCAGCTGGATGGGTCAACTCCCCCTTATTCCTCTAGTGGCTGCAATAACCCAGCTGGATGGGTCAACTCCCCCTTATTCCTCTGGCAAGCCTCACACTCCTGCACATACCTCAATACATCCCCCTTGAGGCCTTTCCTTGTGAAACGCTCTCAAACTATCATATATGTCTTCCGGAACCCCTGGTGCCCTGATAGTGGAGAGTCATGAGTTGCATGGAGAATCCTCTCCTTCAACTGTGAACCCGACACCAAGAATATGCGCCCCTTGTAGTATATTACCTCATCCATCACCCTATAACGCTCATCAGTGTGAATACCCTCCAGAATCTCACATATTCGCCGATCCTTGGTGTACTCCACCAACAACTACGCCTTCCAATCATGGCAAATTCTCATGAGTGAAAGTGTTGTGAGCCTCTTGGATAATGCATCTGCTAGATTGCTACCACATTGTGTTTGCCCTTGACATACTCAATATCAAAGTCATAGACCTGCACCTTACTGACCCACCTCTGCTGCCTGTCACTGAGGCCCTGTCGCCCCATAAAATGGCAAAGACTATTGTGATCAGTCTTCACCTGGAATCTATTGCCCACCAGATACTGCCGGAAGTTGGCTAATGCATGCATGATGGCCAACATCTCCTTTTCGTAAATAGAATACGATCTCTCATGCGGAAGGAGTTTCCAGATCTCAAAAGCGATGGGGTGTCCATCCTGAGACAATACCGCGCCAACTCCCTCATTTGATGCATCGCACTCCAAGGTGAGTGGCTGAGTGAAATCTGGGAGTGCCAAAACTGGGCAACTACTCATCACCTCCTTGAGGCGATCAAAGGATGGTTGTGGTCTGTTTGTCCATGCAAAAGCCCCCTTCTTCGTCAGGTCTGAGGGGAGTTGCTAACTGTGAGAAGCCCTTTACGAACTCCCTATAGTAGGTGCATATGCCTATAAATCCCCTCAACTCTGTCACATTCCAGGGCTCTGGTCAATCCGGATGGCCCTGATCTTCTCCTCATGCACCCTCACTCCATTTGCACCAATGATGTGTCCCAAGTAGAGTATCTCTGTCAGTCCAAACTCACACTTGGACAGCTTGGCGTAAAACTGTTGCTCCTCTAAGATTCACAACACCATCTCCAGGTGTTGCAGATGCATGACTGAAAAGTGGCAGGTGCATTGATCAACCTAAAGGGCATGATCAAAAACACAAAATGGCCATAGTGGCACCTAAAATCCATCTTGAGGATGTCTTGATCCCTCACCCTAATTTGGTGGTACCCTGAGCACAAATCTATCTTAGAGAAGTACTTGGCTCCTCTAAGCTCATCCATCAACTCATCAATGCACAAGATGGGGTAGCGGTTCTTCAAAGTCTTCCTATTGAGTGCCTTGTAATCAATGCACATGTGCAAAGTCCCATCCTTATTCTTCACCATAACAACTGATGAAGCGAAGGGACTAGAACTCGGCCTAATGTGCCCCAATGCCAACAACTCCTTAATGGCGTGTTCAATCTTGTCCTTATAGGCCTTGGGATGCCTATAAGGAGTGGTGATAACTGCCTACACCCCAAGCTGCAACTCAATGGTGTGCTCAAGGCTGCCCTGGTGGTATGTCCCCAAACACTATTGGGTACCTATCCAAGATGGTTTGTATGTCTGGGTGTGGTGGCTTGGGTTGTCCCCCAACCTTTGAAATCCTCAGCTCCACTGCCCATGCTATGCCCCCATTCCTCAAGTCAACCTCCATCTTGTGTGCTGAAACTGTTCGTGGAGGATACACATGCATGCCTCGAAGAACTACCAGGTTGCCATCCGGCCCTGTGAACTCCATCTCTAGTTTCCTCCAATCAGTGGTGACCCAGCCAAGGGAGTAGAGCCACTAGACACCCATCACCACATTGGTGTCCGACACATCCACAACAAAGAAATGATCTGTCACCTAGTATTTCCCCAGGGTTCACTGTGAAAGCGAGGATATATCGGGTGCACTGCATAGTCTTGTCCCCCGGCAGCAGAACTGAGAACCCCTCGAACTCCTCTGTAGTGATACCCCACCTCTGAACCATCTCGACATCAATGAAATTGTGGGTGGCCCCATAGTCTACCAAAATTGAGACACGCTGTCCCTCCACTGTGCCTTAGATCCTCAAAGTCAAAAATTTGGGAATTCCACTCAAAGAAGCAAGGACTCCCCTAGATGGTGCGAAAGGTACTCCCCCAGGTGGTGGTGGTGGTGGTGGTCCCCTCTCTGCCTGACCCTCGCAGTCTCCCCTGCCAAACTTCAACTCCACATCATCCTCCTGGTCACTATCCAAGAAGACCTTGATGTAGTGGGCCTTGCCTGCAGGCTGCTGTGCACCGGTGGCTTGGTGCCCATGGCTCCCGACAAGTAAAACATAGTTTCCTCCTCCGGAGTTCTCTCCTGGTCTCCTCATATAACTGCCCATGCCCTTGGGTTGCTCACTGTGGTGGGGTCTTAGTGCCACTCCCCTTTTGTGGGTAGGGAGTCCGTGATGGAATGTGTGCTCTAGTCTTGGGGATTGCCCCTTGTAAATCTCTGGCTCAAGTCACAACCTTCTGTAAGGTAGAGGGTCTGAGATATTTCACTTGTCCATGCAATGGCTCAAGTAACCCCTCCATAAATATGTACACTCTCCTGGCATCAAACAAGTCTGGTACCATAACTGAAACCCTCAAAAACTCCGATATGTAATGCTTGGGGTGGCCAGTCTGTCTCAGTTGTGTCAACTCCCTGAAGTGAGCCTCTAGGTCCGTCGTATCAAAACGCTCCACCACTCTCCATGTGAAGTCCTCATAAAAGGTCACGTTGGCATGCCCTAGTGTGGACAAGCCATGAAACCACCAATTGTGTGCCTCCCCCTCCAAGTGCAAGGTAGCCATTTTGATGGCTTCCACCTTCGTCATCTGATTAAGCTGGAAATAAGTACCCAACTTCTCCACCCAAGCTCGAGCTGTGCACTTGGTAGAGCCATCATATGTGGGGAAGTACATCCTCCCAATAGTACGTTGCAACTTTGAGCTCTGTGTGCTCGGTCCCCCACTCTACCTGCCCTTCTTGTTCTGTTTGAGCTGGCAATAATCTCTGAATGGCAAGGCTGCTTCCCCCATGGATTCCCACTCCTTGAAGAAATCTCCCATGGGCGTTTGGTCATCTGACCCTCCTTGCTCACTAGGTGTTGATGGTAGGAAAGCAGGCAACGTGGTTCTCGTTGGCCCACTAAAAGCTGGTTGGTGAGTGCCTGGTGAAGGGTGGTCGTACTATTGTGAGGCCCCTGATGTCTCTCCAAATAGGAACTCACGATGAATGCTCTTGTCCCTATTCTGCTATTTGATCTCCTCTAACATCTCGTTATGCCCCTAGCAAAATCATTTAGGGCCTTCAAGAGGCTATCAAATGCTGCTTCCTCCTTACTCTTTGGCTACCCCATATTTTCTACTATCATTGCCTTCCCACGTGCTTCCATATCAGGTGTAATCTCCAACTCCCTTTGCCTGCTCTGGTACCTCTGTCTCCGATAAGTCATGTTCTACCTATCCTCATTCATAGGAAATTTCCCCCACGACTAAGCCAAAATCGGAGCTCTAATACCACAGTAATGTTGCTAATTAGGAAAAACAGTGATATGCAAAGCAAAACAACACATGCAACACAAAATTTGAAAACATTTAATGAACACCCATGTAAACTCCAGAAATGACAACTAGTTGAGTCATTTTATTAAGTAATTGGAGCAATAGTATTATAGTACAATAGTGTGGAAGGAGTGCACCTAGGCTTGCCTTAATGGCAAGCTTGACAAGACCCAGGTGATAAAATAGCAAGCCCAGATGAGAGAAGAAGTTGCTCCAATGATGCCTTGTGTTGCCCCTAGAAAACTGCATTGTCTGCTGGAAAGTTGCTGCTGGAAACCCCACTTCTGGTGCTCATAAAATTATACAAAATTAGTCCCAAGCTCCTCACAAATAACCCACCAAAACACAAAAAGGGTTTGGTCTAGTTTTGACCTCCAAAATTTGGCCCCAAATACCATGTCCTCCTCCAACAGCTGGGAAATACAGCCTGCCTGCAAACTCCTAAAAAGCGCCCTCCAATCACTCCCAAAATGCTGAGTCACACTGCCCCAAAGTTGTCCTTCTTTCTCCCGGCAAAACCCATCTCCAAAACTCGTCGCACAAACTCCCATGTTTGCCTAGTGAGTAGCTCCTACGCTGGCCCTAGATGCACCAAATTGCGCTGCCTTCAATCAACAATCTCCTGCTCCAAAACTCCTCCAATAGGCTGATCTCTCACTGAAGCTCCTATGCCAATTTTCTCCCGGCAATTACTACCCGGAAGACAACTGTGTGAAAATTCCTACACTGAAGGAACCCCTACTGCAACAAATCTGAATCTACTTCACCTACTTGATTTTTAAATTACATTCATCAAGTTATTCTTCTGAATACTGAAGCAAATTACTTCTGCGACCTACACTAATTAAATATTTGATCTCATGAAACAAAAAATAGAGCAAAAAACAAGATACATAGGACACACTTATTTTTGGACACAATAGTCCCTAGAAAAACCCAATGCGGGAAAACTGGTGCAACAGTTCTGAGGGTTTATTATTATGCAGGAGAAATATCTGAATGCAAATCTAGGATGCTCATCTAGCAATTCTTTACAGAGAAAATACTGGTGGAAAATCTGAGTGAGTTTTACCTCACTTCAACCGACAGAATTCCAGTTGATCCGGCACAAGATTGGCTAACCCCGACCAATGTTTTAAGACTCCGATTCCGATTCCGACTCGGTCGAGCAATGACTCAGACTCCGACTCCGAAACGGTAATGACTCGGCTGACTCGTTTTCAATGACTCGGTCGTTGTAAAAAATACATTAAATATTTAGTTTTTTGATAAAAAAAACATAATTTTGAAGATTTTAAACATAATTTTAAAGATTTTCATTCATGTTTCCAAACACACAACATTAT
>APFE030753261.1:360149-432956 GCA_000404065.3 Pinus taeda
CAAAAACCACTCTCTAGGCTTTCTAGATATGCACCTAAAATTTAATAAGCAAAAACAGATTTATAGAGGTGAAAAAAAATACCTCCAGGCACAAACTGCCTCCTCAAGCTTGCTCCAAGAATCAGCTCCTTAATGCTGCTCCAAATGGCTGCCCAAGAAGCTCCTCACTCCAGCTACAATGCTCCTCCAAGACTCCTCACTGCTGCTCCAAAACAAGCTCAAGAACTGCTCACTAACTCTCAAAGAAGACTCTCACTCAAATGCACAAGACTACTGTGAGAGAATGAGAGCTCTTGGGTGAGTTAAATAGCTTTTGGGAGGGGGATATGGACCCCAAAGATGTATTAGAATTATTGCAATGCTGTTTGGAGTCCACCAAAACCCTAAAACTCATTACAAATCCACAAAAAACACTTAACAAACTTTCTGTTTGCGTCCGGTTTGTACCCGCCCGTGACCCGGCCGTTTTTTAGCGGACCCGGCCGTTTCGACCGAGTCAGCAATGACCCGGCCGAGTCATTGAGTGACTCGACCGGGTCATTGCTGACTCGGCCGACCGAACCGGTTAGCTGACCGTTTCATTGCCCAAGGTAACGACCCGGACCAACTCGGCCGGGTTGGTTCTGACCCGGCCGGTTTGTAAAACATTGACCCCGACTATTTCTGCACTGGCCTTGTGTAGGCCCTACGTTAGCTCCTCTGCCCTCTGTGTCAGCTATCCTGGCTGTTCCGACAGTTCCAGGCAGTTCCGACTTCTGTGTGACAGGCAACTTTCCCCTTTGTGCTGGCCTTTCTGGCTCTGCGTCAAGGCTGCGTGGGTCCAGACTAGCCCAGCGTCAACTCTCCTAGCTATTGCGCTGCCTCTTTGCAAGCTCTCTCCGCCTCTTTGTCAGTATTCTCCGGAAAGTCCTTCCGGATTCTCACTTCCCCTCTGCTGCTGAATGATCACCTAGTTCGAATTTCTCAGCTTCCTAGCCCAGAAATCGAATTCGAGATCAATTCGTTCTCTCCATGTGTGTTTCCAAATGAACCCCAAGCCTCCATCTTATACTTTTCCTGTTTAGTCTTCAACGACCGAGATTAAGTCTCTAATCAACGACTAAAATTAAAACATGACTTGATCCGCCTTCTAGATCATTCTCACCCATATTTTGATTAATACCCATTAATATTTTAATTTCCCTAAGTTTAGACTTAGGAACTCCATTAAAAATATTAATTATTTTAATAAAATACAATCCGGGTGGAATTTCACCAAACGGATTCTGGGTTCTTTAGAACTCATGTGCCTTAGCCTCTCCACCAATTTTCAAGGCTAGAGCACTTCCGATGTTACCAAAAACTAACAAACTGAAATGACCCAAGCGTATCCCCTTCTGCGTCCTCTTGGAATACGCACTAGCTGAGTGAGTGGTTGAGTGTTTTTCTCTGAATCCCTCCAAACTCCTCTCCAAATTGGTCTGATTTGACCTCCCTAGGGTGGCACTCGAAGTCCCTTGAAAAAAGGGTGAGCTATCCTCTTGGAAAACTCGGTGCTGAACAACAAAGTGACCCGTCTATGTAGCTCGAGCAACAATTGTAAGTTCAATTGAAAAAAGACCCAAAATGAGGCTGAGCTTCTCCTATTTAAAATTTGCCAGCTTCTCTTTCTCACGTGGGCTCTTCGACCTCCCTTCCTTGGCTATTTGAATTCCTTCCTTGGCAAGTGTGCTTTCCCTTACGCGTGTGGTCCTCACACTCCACTAACAAAATATTTCGGCCTCCCTTTTTCTCCTAAGTCTTTCTCCCAAAAATGTCAAAATTGTGGAAAATAAACTTGAGACAAATTAATTTAGGAAGGGACATTACAACATTTCATCATCTAGGGGTGTTGAGGTGGCAATCTGTTGTTTTAATCATCAAAGTGTCTATCACTCTACTGTGGAAGGGCAACACTCTCCGGAAGTGTAGTATGACCTAGGCATCATGTGGAGTACAAACATGAAATATATGCCTTTAAGGCCTTTGCTGATCTGGGAATGACCACTTTGCAAAACCATCTCAAACGCAAGTGAAAGCAACTATTCATTAGCGACAACAACCATAAATGCATCATAGTGGACTACACTTGATTGTTAAGTGCATAGAAAGACAACAAACTGGGATCACCTTCAAATATCTAAATAGACCAGTGTTGCAAACATCTTGATTTTATTGCGAAAAAATAGTGAAATCACTATTTTGTGGCCTAGCTGATGTTTGCCAATTGTTATCGATATTTTGGTGGTATCTTAATTTTGCCAATATTTTCTGTTTTTAACTGATATTTTCTCGATTTTTATGGTTTTTTGGTCTTTTGGACCCTTGCTGATTTTATCCTGATGCTGATGTTTGCAACATTGGTTTTTATATTTATAAAGTTTGTGACGATTTTGATTATGTACCTTTCAATTTTTTTGCTTTGTAACTCATCAATATTTAATGATCATCCACTGCACTTGATTCTGCACAGTTTGGGATAGGATAGGTTGTTACTCATGTTTGCTATTTATATGAAATATCATTGTGTTCAGCCACTTGCTACATACAGTGAAAGTTCTCCGTGGTATCATCATGTTTTTCTCTGAAGTATATTTCCTTTTCTTTTATCTTGATTCTTACTATCATTACACGTTTGCTTCACAGATAATTGAATGGCTCAGATGCCAACACTGGTGGGTTTTCAATGAAATGGACTTCAATATGCTTATTTCAGCTTATGGAAAGCAGGGGGATTTTGAGAGGGCAGAGCGTGCTTCGAGGTCAATGAAAAGGTGTGGATTTTCATTGAATGTTGTGACATATACAGCCCTTATCGAAGCATATGGAAGGGCAGGCCACTATAAAAAGGCAGAATCTATATTTAAACGAATGCAATCATCCGGCCCAGAGCCCTCAGTATTAACATTCCAAACGATGATTAAAGTACTTGTGGAGGTATTTCTTTTTGCTTTTCCATGTAATGATGATGTCTGGTTGTTCTGTAATAGGCACTGAATTGACAGTTCACATTTTGTAATTCTTGGCCTGTAATTTCCTAATTGCAGCTGGCATGTATGATTTTAATATTCTTGAAACTAATCCATTCACAGTGTTTGAGTGCAATATGATTAGTCATGAGTCATGACTCATGACATAAAGAGTTGATTCTACAGGGGGTGATCAAGTAGGCTGTTTTTTTTTTCCCTAGAAAAAAATCGTAACTTTCATTTCAAGTAAAAAAAGGTTACATTCCATATACATCAAGCACCCTGTAATTCTACTTTGGTACAGCATCCAGAGTGAATTAAAACAATACTAGCCTCTGTTACCAAAAACAATAATCATTCCCTGGAGGTCCTATGATTTCATCACAATAATGATATAAAAAAAGGAGTTGAAACCCACTTAAAACTCCCTAAACATGCATTACATTATATAAAATAACATATAGAAGAGTCATAAAGAAAAGTCTGATATGCATGAAAATCAAGCAGTCAGAGAGCATGAGGGGATCTCACTGTATCTGGAAGAGAGAAACCTGCAGCTTCTGAATTCTCTCAGGACCCTTCTGATAACTCCAGAGCTCTTTGGACAGATTGTCTGCTTCCACATGCAGTTCCCTATAGATGTGTACTGTTACCCATCAATCTGGCATAGGGATATATATGTCAGATTCAGATTGTTGGAATTCTCAGAATAGATAGAATAAGGAGAACGTTCAAATTTCCAGATTCCATAAGCAACAGGTGAAGGACTGAAATAAAGCACTCAGCTGCCACAATATTCGAAGGTCAAAACAATAAGAAAGTGATGTCTGATACATCTTTTGAGTGAATTTGAAGTGGTGTAGGGTTCATAAGTATAAGTTTTACTAAGATATTCTTGAAGATATACACTCAGAAAATTGAATGTGGTGTTCTACAGGACCTGAGGTTGCTTTCATGATCTTAGAGGGGCTTCAGAAAGGGAAAACCTATGCCAGTGTTTTAAATTGGATGTGGCAGGACGGTGTTGTCTCTTTGAGATCATAGTGCAATATGCATTTGCTCTAGTGGATCTCCTGTTTGCCTATGTGCATATGTTTGAAATCTGAGATACAGGGCAGCAGGGTATGGAATAGAATTACTGGCAACAGCGTATCTGAGTGTTTCCTTGAGTATTCTAATGTTTAGACATGTAAATGTTGATCAAACAATTGTAGCACATCAGCAGTGTGAGTTTGTTCAGGCTAGCCAAATGGTTGTTAGGCCAACTATGTGTTGATTTTTACAGTGCAATATGGACAAGCACAATTTTCTAAAACAGATAGTTACTTCCAATAATATTATTCTTACTGTAGCACATTCCAGAGCATTAAGTAATTATACTTCAGAAAATTTCAACCAGAAATACAGTAGGGCAGTAGAGATCATAGTAAAATAAGCATGCACAAGAGACAACAAACTTTACCCTGGGAAAACCAACCTTGGGAAAAACCCAGCAAACTTTTCTTAGGAGAAATTGTCCAATTTAACAAATGTAGAATCTGAATATCCCTGTCAAACTTTGTCAAACTGACCAAACAAATCAGATAGCTCAAACCTGGTAAAAAATGAGAGAGAATTCGAGTCTTCTGCAACAGCTAGCCAAATCTGGTCAAACATACATAATTTCGGCCTCTGCAGCTTCTGGTCAACTGTGGTCAAACAGGCCGAATTTCGGCCTTTGCAACTTCTGGTCAACTGTGGTCAAACAGGCAGAATTTCGACCTCTGCAATTTCTGGTCAACTGTGGTCAATGTCAAACAGGCCGAATTTTGGCCTCTGCAACTTCTAGTCAACTGTGGTTAAACATGCTAAATTTCGGCCCTTGCAACCGCCTTAGGAATTTTGGTCAACTGTCCCAGAATTTCGGTCAACTGCATCAGTCAAGCTGCAGTCAAACAGAGCATCAAAAGATTCGGTCAACGCAGGTCAAACAGCCCAGAAAATCCACAGTCAATGCTGGTCGAAGCAAGTCAAACTTCTGGTCAACTTCACTGGTCTTTTTTCTCTCTCTCGCCTTTGCATGTGTGGACCAAAAAAGAGAAGAAATTGTGTGATCTGAATTGCTCCAAGTGAGAGAGGTCGAATGTATATTTGGAAGAGCCTGAATAGGTGTGACTCTTAGCTGGGGCCGACTTGCTGACTTGAATACCGACCTTAGCTACAAAAATTCAACACTCCCTCTTAGCTAGGGAGGTATTTACTTTGACTTCATCAGATTTACATTGGTTGAAAATTTTATACATCCCAAGAAAAGATTGAATTAGCTAGCTATGTTGATGTATCCATCCACAACATGTGGAAAGCATCCCGCATCAACATCACGCAAAGGACTGTAGTCACCCACTAGATACGTCCCCTTTGCAAATGGATCTAGTCACCCATTGGACAAATATCTTTTGGCCTTCTACGGTCAATACTAGTCTTGGGTCACCAATTATCCAAGTTGTCACTTGGAACCTAGTCAACACTTGTGACCTATGGTGAAGCCCTAGGCCCACTTACCATTTCGACATGTCGTCACATGCTATTGAATGGAAAAACACTTTCCCGATGCTATAAGGCACTCACTCAACCCACTAGCCAAATAACCATTGGCAATATGGTCAAGTAATCACTGATCAGGGGAGCACTACGGGCCTTGAGGCTATCTGGGCCAATATCCCTAGCCACATTACATGGCCCCTGCTCAATACCCATGACATGTCAATATCCTGACCTAGGGAAAATCTCTGCCCCTTGATGCTACAACATCAACACTCCCTTCAACCAAGGGAAGTGTTCTCAACCACTCCAAGCTTGTCCCTGGAGTATACAAAATTCTGTTCGTTTTGTAGCATCAGATGTGTTCTAGCATTGAAATTTTGTGGAGAGGCTAGAATACACGAGATCTCCAAAACTTAGAAATCGTTTATGGAAATTCCACCTAAAGTGTCTTAATTAGATTATTAACCGACTTTTAAATATTTCTTAAGTCTAAAATTAGAGAATATGGTTAATTAATAAGGTGAGAATCATCTAGAAACTCACATGGATCGATCCAAAGATGATCCTAGCCATTGATTAAGTTGTAACCTTGGCCGTTGATGCTCCAACAGAGGAGGTCAATGTGGTGATGGAGAAATCATCCAGTGCAGATACTCAGTTGCCTAGGCAGTGCGATTTTCTCAGAAGCAGTAGCTTAGCAGAAAAGATAGAGCCATAGGGTGAGTAGCAGGTGGAAGAGGAGGGCAGTAGCATTTCGAGAGGAAGATTTTCAGTTCCCGGAACAGGCAAAGGAAGGAAGGCCGAAATCTCTAGAGGGCTAGCGTAAGCTCTACGCAAAGGGTGACGCAGGGAGCTGAGCGTAGAGGACGGGGGAGCGATTTCGGAGGCAGAAAATAACTGTGCAGTGAGAGAAAATTCTCACAATATTTTTACCTGTATTTTCCACAGATTAGATTGTCAGCTGGGCATCTAAATTATTGTACTCAAAATTGTTGCTGAATATTAATTATAAAACCCTCATCTGCTACACTCGTTTTCCCAAGTTGGGTTTTTCCGAGGACAATTGTCCAAAAATAACTATGTCAAATTTTTGTGTGCGCTAGAATTTTTCAGTTTCTAGTGTTTATTTTCCACAATATTTTTTATGGTGAAAATTGCAGTTGTGATTTTATTCGTTATTTGCCATAGCAAATAAACCGCATAATTAATTTTTGAGTTAGAAGAATAATTTCTAGTAGCTGTAGTAGATAAAAATTTCACGTGGTATCATATCATAAGTGATCAGCCGGGAAACTTAGTAGCGAAGGGGAAAATTTTGCTGCTCAGAGAGGTAGCAGGTTGAAATTTTCAGAGGCAGCGCAATCCATTGACAGGGAGGCCGAGTTGCTAGGGCAACAGTTCGATTTTCAATTGCAAGGAGGTAGAAAAATTGAGTTGTCCAGATTAGTGATTCCAGCAGTCAGAGGGAGCAGTTGCAACTCAAATTTCTGCTGAGCAGATTTCTGGTTGGACACAGAGGGTTTTGCTGCAGGTTTTAGAAGCAAAATCCGCGTCAGGTGGAAAAGAGGAATATCACACTAAATTCTTCAAGCATAGCCATGGACAATAGTAACATTAAGGAGACTTCAGATTTGTCTTCCAGATTGGAGGATGGATTTGCTTGCTTAGCAGGATCAACTTCACAGGGAGTCTGGTATATAGACAGTGGAGCATCAACTCACATGACAAGGGTTAGAGAACATTTCTCTATCTACAAAGAGGAGCAGATAGACTTCCAGATTACTATGAGAAATAGAACGAAATGTACTCCAGTAGGGAGAGGTACCATAGCTTTTCAGGGGGAGTCAGGAGCAAGCACCAATGCTACAGATGTATTACATGTGCCAGGGTTGGGTATGAACCTAATTTCAGTATCCCAGTTACACGATAAGGGGTATGATATTCACTTCGTAGGGAAGAAAGTGTGTCAAGCACCCAAGCTGGTAAAAGGTAAGACAAATTGGAGTTCGAAGTAACAGATTATATCGGTTACAAATTGATTCTCCAATGGCACTGATAGGGAATGACAGTAGCAATAGGAAGGAGCCGAGTGAGTTATGGCACAGGAGAATGGGGCATCTACACCATGGAGCACTCAGGATGCTTAAAGAAACGGTAACAGGGGTTCTAGAACTTGGCACAGAGCATGATGATGTGCGTAGAGGATGCGTACTTGGGAAGTATGCTAAGGCAACATTTCCAAGAAGTGACAACATAGATGATGGTGTGTTAGGACTTATACACTCAAATATTTGCGACGCGAAGTCCACTAGAGTTCTCAGTGGTGCCGAATATTTCGTCACTATTATTGATGATCATTCTAGGAAAACTTGGATCTACTTCTTGAAGACCAAGGATGAGGTCTTTGATCGTTTCAGGGAGTTTGAATCTCTCGTGGAGAATGCGACAAGGAAGAAGATCAAGGTACTTTGCTTTGATAATGGTGGAGAATATATTGATAAAGACTTCACAGATTTCTGTGTGAAGGAAGGCTTCAAGAGAGAATGGACAACTCCCTATAATCCACAGCAGAATCGTGTAGTGGAGCGGAAAAATAGGACCATTGTTGGAGCTGCAAAGGCTATGTTATATGACCAGGATCTACCTAGATTTCTGTGGGCAAAAGCATGTAACACGACAGTGTATATTCAGAACAAGACTCCTCATAGAGCATTGGGGAAGAAAACACTAGAAGGAGTCTTCACAGGGAAGAATCCAGAAGTTAGCCATTTAAGAATTTTTGGCAGCATTGCTTATTGCCACGTGCCAGATGATAAACAAACCAAACTAGATCAGAGTGCAAAGAAGGGGTTCTTCATTGGGTACAGCGAAACCTCAAAGGCATTCAGAATCTACATTCCTAGCAATAGGAAGATAGTAGTGAGGTGAGACGTGAAGTTCATGGAGGACCGAACTTTCAGGAGATCTCATGAAATGCTTGCAGGTGATCAGAATCAATCAACAAAAGCTCCTTTGGTCTAGCAGTAGGAGTAGCCAGTGGGACATGCAGGAGGATAGTCACAAGGATCAAGTACTGTGGCCAGCACCAGTGTTTCCTTAGGTGCAGGAAATTTTGGGAGTTCTCAACAGATGGAGTAGCAGAGATAAGATGAGGAGGAGCTGGAAGAACCTCCCACGACTAGTGGTTGAGCCAACAAAGAGGTTCGCCAGACAATAACAAATGCATAGGAGTTTATTGGAACTCCTAGGACAAGCAAGAGACAATGCAAATAGCATGATAGGTACCAAGCTTTGGTGGCTTAGGTTACAGAACCTTCCAACTTTCAGAAGGTCGCACAACATTAGGTGTGGGTAGATGCCATGGTAGAAGAGTATAGCTCTATCACGAGGAATGATGTTTTTGGAGTTAGTGCAAAAGCCTAAAGACAGATCAATTTTAGGTTGTAGATGGATCTATAAGATCAAATATGCGACAGACGACAGCGTGGAGAAGTACAAGTCTAGGTTCGTGGCAAGGGGGTGTGCACAAAAAGAAGGGATAAATTATGAGGATAGCTTCGCCCTAGTTGCCAGATACACTTCTATCCGGTCAGTTATATCTCTAGCAACTCAGATGGGATGGCAGATTCACCAGATGGACGTCAAGACAACCTTCTTGAATGCAGTGATAGAGGAAGAAGTGTACATAGAACAACCATAGGGTTTTGAGACTCATGAGAGGCACATTCATGTGTGCAGATTAAAGAAAGCTCTATACGGACTCAAGCAGGTTCCCAGGGCATGGTATGGTAGAATTGACACCTACTTGTAGTAGATTGGATTCGTAAGAGTGACGCAGATCCCAACCTTTACTATTTGATGGTAGAGGATGAGCCACTCATTCTAGTTTTATATGTGGATGATCTCTTTTTGACAAGATCATCAAGGCTCACAGAGAACTGCAAGAGGAACTTGGCAGCAAAATTTGACATGAAGGATTTGGGGTTGATGCACTATTTCCTAGGGTTGGAAGTGTGGCAGAAAGATGGGGAGATCTTCCTTGGGCAAGGAAGATACATTACAAATATTTTGAAGAGGTTCAAAATGTAGGATTGTAGACCTATGTCGATGTCCATGATTACCAACTAGAAGAAGATAAATGCATTAGATGACAAGGATGTTGACCCCACCTTATATAGATAGCTCATCGGGTCTCTCATGTATTTGGTGAACACTAGGCCAAATATCTACTTCATAGTCAATACTTTTAGTCAGTTCATGGTGGAACCAAAGAGGGTACATCGGGCAACAGCGAGGCATATTCTGAGGTATATTCGCGGCACAATCGAGTATGGGTTGAAATATACTCGAGGGGATGACATCAGACTTTGTGGGTACACAGATGCAGATTGGGAAGGCAATTTAGTGGAAAGGAAAAGTACCTTCGGTACTACTTTAGTGTTGGATCAGGGATGGTTTCTTGGTGTAGCAGGAAGCAAAAGTCAGTAGCATTGAGTTTTGTAGAAGTAGAGTATATGGCAACCAACACAACTATGTGCAAAGCTATATGGCTTCGGAAGCTGCTAGTAAGCTTGTTCAGGCAGAGGATGGAGGCAACCAGTCTCTATTGTGATAATCAGAGTTGCATAAAGCTCTCTAAAAATCTAGTGTTTCATGATAGGTCGAAGCACATCGATATTTGTTGTCACTTCATTAGAGATTGTGTAAAACGTGGAACAATCCAACTATAATATGTTCCCACAGAAGAGTAGGTTGCAGATATACTCACGAAAGCTCTAGGAGAGCTAAGTTCGTTTATTTTAGAGAACATATGGGTATGGTGGAGAACCCGTTTCAGTAGCAGGGACATGCAACTTTGGATGCTTTTCAGTTGCAGATGTTGCAGTAGCAACAACAACAAATGAGAGGGAGTTGCAGTGTAGATGCAGTGTTGGCAGTAGTATGGCAGGGTCAGCAACAACACAGATGCAGTGTATATCAGAGTTGCGTAGTGGTTTGTGGGTAGCAGCAGCTAGACATCAACAACTTGACAGGAGATGATACAAAGACAAGGTGCTGCTACGGGTGTGCAGTAGCACTAGAACACATTCCTCACTAAGAGGGAGTGTTAGTTTTTGTAGCTTCAGATGTGTTCTAGCCTTGAAATTTTGTAGAGAGGCTAGAATACATGAGATCTCCAAAACCTAGAAATCGTTTCTAAAAATTCCACCTAGAAGTGTCTCAATTAGATTATGAACCAATTTTTAAATATTTCCTAAGTCTAAACTTAGGGAATATGGTTAATTAATCAGTGTTAATTGAGATAAGGTGAGAATCATCTAGAAACTCACACGGATTGATCCAGAGATGATCCTGGCCATTGATTAAGTTGTAATCTTGGCCGTTGGTGCTCCAACAAAAGATTATAAGAGGTCGATGTGGTGATGGAGAAATCATCAAGTGCAGATACTAAGTTGCCCAGGTAGTTCGATTTTCTCAAAAGCAACAACTCAACAGAGAAGATAGAGCTAGAGGGTGAGTAGTAGGTGGAAGAGGAGGGTAGTAGCGTCCGGGAGGAATATTTTCAGCTCCTAGAAGAGGCAAAGGAAAGAAGGCCTAAATCTCTAGAGGGCCAGCGTAAGCTCTGCGTAGAGGGTGACGTAATGAGCTCAGCACAGAGGCTAGGCAAGCGATTTTGAAGGAAGAAAACAGCTGTGGGGTGAGAGAAAATTCTCACAATATTTTTGCCAGTATTTTCCTTAGATTAGATTGTTAGCTGGGCATCTAAATTATTGTACTCAGAATTGCTGTTGAATATTAATAATAAAACCCTCACCTGCTACACCTCGGCCTGGTCAAACCCACAAAATAGTCCTTATATCTGCCTTCATGCTCCTCGACCTTCTCCTTTTGTGTTATGGCTACCTCAGGAGATGATCTCTCTATGAAACGTTGCACTTGGATGCTCTAAATGAGCCTCATGTGGGGTGTGGAGCCTGATTATCTTCTTTATTCATAGGTATCACCGCATTGGACCCCAGTTCGTAATGGGGCGACAAAGAAGATTTTTATGAGCCCCCCCGGCGGGGGTTTGGGGGCAGCGCCCTTGAAGCTAAAAATAGATGTAAAATTGCCTTGTAAAATATTGTAATTTCTTAGTCAATTTGAGCCGTTCATTAGGTGAATGATTTGGCGGTAGACGTTATGTTTAATTTAGGGTCTTTTTCCCTAGAAGGAAAGCCCTCGCTATATATGAAGGAATTGTATTGCGGCTATGTAGATGTGTATTCTGAGTGAAAAAAAGAGAGGAGATTGTGTGAGAGTGGAGATGAAATTACAATGGAGTTGCTATAGGTTGTATCTCTTCATTTTGCTGGATAATATAAAAGGAAGGATTGGTTGTTTCTCCGTGGACGTAGCCCAAATTGTGTGAACCACGTATATCTGTGTCTCTCTTATTTTATGCATTTTCTGTGTTTGTGTTTCTGCAATATTTTATGTGTTCCATTGATCTGTAATCTATAATTTTCTAAAAATTGGTATCAAAGCCGAAGTTCTATTTGGCTGATAAACTCGCAGGAGAGAAGGGTTCTTGGTTCGAGTGGGAGCAAAGGGCGGAAGATGGTAGGTTTAGGGTCGAAAAATTTAACGACCAAAACTACTATATGTGGAAGATGCAGATGGAAGGTTATCTGTACTAGAAAGATTTGTACCTACCACTGATCAGAAAGACAAAGAAGCCGACGAGTATGACAGACACAGAATGCGATATTCTCGACAAAAAGGCACTTGGAACAATACAACTGTGCCTAGTAGCGTCGGTAGCCTTTAATATTTCAAAGGAAACGGCAACAGAGGGTTTAAAGTCGGCATTGGCCAAACTATATGAAAAACCCTTGGCCTCAAATAAGGTATTTCTTATGAAACTTTTATTTAATATGAGGATGTTAGAAGGTGGATCTGTTGCTGTTCATTTAAATGAATTTAATACTGTTACTAGCCAGTTAAGTTCTATAGGGGTAAATTTTGATGATGAAGTTAGGGCTTTGTTGTTTCTGTGCTCATTGCTAGAAAGTTGGAATGGTTTAGTTATGGCCATTAGTAACTTTGTCTCTGGATCTAATACTTTAAATTTTGATGATGTTGTCGGTGCAATTCTTAGCAAGGAAATACGACAGAAAAACTCTGATGAGACATCAGGTAATGCTTTGACTGCAGAGACTAGGGGAAGAAAAATGGAAAGAGGAAAAAGCTAGGATATCATAGTAAGTCAAGGAAAGGCAGATCCAAGTCCAGATCGGGGATAGTGTGTGGGAAATGTGGGAAGAAAGAACACTTGAAGAAAGACTGTAAGTCTCGGAAGGGAAAAAGAGGCATGCAACAAGAAAAGAATCATGAAGTGAATGTGATAGGTGATGTGTTGCAAGATGCTTTGATTCTTTCATTAGAAAATATTATTGATGCTTGGGTGGTAGATTCAAGGGCCTCATTCCATGCCACACCTGATAGGAAACATTTTCATGATTATGTTCAAGGAGATTTTGGATAGGTTCGTTTGGGTGATGATAATCCCTGTAAAATCATTGGAATGGGTAAAGTTTTCATAAAACAACAGAACAGAAACCAATGGCTATTGAAAGAGGTAAGGCATGTTCTAGATCTAAAGAAAAATCTAATTTCAACAGGGCAGTTGGGAGGTGAAGATTGTGTAACTACTTTGACAGATAAAACTTGGAAGGTCACTAAAGGAGCCTTGGTAATAGCAAAAAGATAAAAGGTTGGTACATTGTATTTATGCAATGACATTTCTAATTCTGTTAATGCTTTAACCTCTACAGGAGCAGATACGACATTGTGGCATACAGATGTATAGGGACCTACTCAGGTATTATCTCTCGGTGGCTCTCATTATTATGTTATTTTTATTGATGATGCAACCAGAAAAACCTGGATTTATTGTATTTGAAATAAATCTGATGTATTTGATACTTTCAAGAAGTGGAAAGCTTTGGTTGAAAATGAGACAAGAAAAAGGCTGAAGTGTCTCAGATCAGATAATGGAGGTGAATATTGCAGCAAAGAGTTTGCTAAGTACTATTCAGAGCATGGAATTCGTAGAGAGAAGACAATTCTAGGAACACCACAAGAAAATGGTGTCAAAAAGGATGAACAGGGCAATGATGGAGCATGCAAGGTGAATGAGATTGCATGCAGGATTGCCTTTACAATTTTGGGCAGATGCTATAAATACTGCTATTTATCTAATAAACAGAGTGCCTTCAAGTTCCTTGGATGGAGGTATTCTAGAGAAGGCATGGACAGGTAAAAAGGTAAACTACACATTTTTAAAGACTTTTGGTTGTGAAGCCTTTGTCCACATTAATAAGGAAAATAGAAGAAAGCTTGAGGCAAAATCAAAGAAATGTACCTTTATTGGATATAGTGTTAATGATTTTGGTTATCACTTGTATGATTATGAAAATCACAAAATCATTAGGAGCAGAGATGTCATATTCAAGGAAAAGGTTTTGTATAAGGATCAAATGTAGGAAAAGAAACAGGAAAAATAAAGAAAAGAATGCATAGTGATTGATGAGATCACAGAAAAAGTAAAGGTGCCTTAAAATCATAATGATCAACAGTCAGGACAACAACAACAACCACAACAACAACAGGCAACTCAAACACCCGAAAGTGGTGTTAGAAAATCTACCAGGATAAGTAGACCCCTTGAACGATACTCTTCTTCATTATATTATGTATTGTTGACTGATTTTGATGAACCAGAATGTTATAAAGAAGCAGCGCAGGTAGAAATCAGGAAGTGGGAGCTAGCCATGAAAGAAGAAATGGACTCCTTGGTACATAACCAGACATGGGACTTAGTTAGGTTGCCTGCGGGCAAACATTGCAGAATAAATAGGTTTACAGGTTGAAGGAAGAAGATGGATGTAGAAAAAGGTATAAAGCTAGACTTGTGGTGAAGGGGTTTGCACAAAAGAAAGATATAGACTTTGATTAAATATTTTCTCTTGTTGTTAAAATGACTTCAATAAGAACTATTTTAAGTCTAGTAGCAGCAGAAGATTTGCATCTTGAGCAACTAGATGTAAAGACGACCTTTTTCCATGGGGATTTGGAGGAAGAGATCTATATGCAACATCCACAAGGATATGAGGTAAAAAGGAAGGAGAAACTAGTGTGCAGGTTGAAGAAGAGCTTGTATGGCTTAAAACACGCTCCAAGGCAGTGGTATCTAAAATTTGATAGGCATATGTCTGAACAAGGTTATACTAGATGTCACTCTGATCATTGTGTTTATCTCAAAAGGCAAAATGATGGCAGCGATATTATATTATTATTGTATGTAGATTACATGCTTGTTGCAGGGTCTAACATGTAGGAAATAAATGTACTCCAAGGAAAATTGACAAATTCATTTGCAATGAAGGATTTGGGTGTTGCAAAACAAATCCTTGGTATGAGAATAACTAGAGATAGGAAAAATCGCAAAGTAACATTGTCTTAGAGTGAGTACATACAAAAGGTGTTGGAAAGATTTAATGTGCAAAACGCAAAACCAGTTATTACACCTTTGGCTAGCCATTTCAAACTAAGTACGGAGACGTGCCCCAAGACTCGGGAAGAGATGGATTATATGTCTAAAGTTCCATATGCATTAACAGTTGGAAGCTTAATGTATGGAATGGTCTGCACAAAGTTTGATATTGCACATGCAGTGGGAGTTGTAAGTAGATATATGAACAATCCAGGAAAATAACATTGGATGGTAGTGAAGTGGATTCTCAAGTATTTGAGAGGTACCTCATATCAAGCATTATGTTTTGGTGGTTCAAACATTGCTCTACAGGGATATGTTGATGTAGATATGGCAGGTGATAAAGATAGCAGGAGGAGCACCATAGGGTATGTGTTTATTGTAGGTGGAACATCTGTTAGTTGGGTTTCAAAATTGCAGAGTGTGTTGCACTCTCAACGACGGAAGCATAGTATGTTGCTACTACAGAGGCTAGTAAAGAAATGATTTGGTTACAAAGGTTTCTGGATGAATTGGGTAAGAAGCGGGAGTTGGGTAGGTTATACAGTGAAAACCAGAGTGCCATTCATCCTGCAAAGAACTCAACATTTCATTCCAAGATTAGACATATAAAACTCAAGTACCCTTTCATACGGTCAATGTTGGAAAATGGACAGTTGAAGCTAGAAAAGATACACACTAGCCAGAATCCCGCAGATATGTTAACAAACGTTGTAACCAAGGAGAAACTGAGATTCTACTCGGTTTCAATTGGTTTTCAAGTATGATGATGAAGATGAGAAATATCTAGGTCCAAAGTGGAGTCATTGTCCAACAAATGAAGCAACAGTGGAGTTGCTATAATCAGTCTCCAAGTGGGAGATTGTTGGGTGTGGAGTCTGATTATCTTCTTTATTTAGAGGTATTGTCGCATTGGACCCCAGTTTGTAATGGGTCGGCAACGTCGCTAGAGGGGTCTAGTGGGGGGCGGCGACGATTTTTATGAGCCCCCCCGAAGCTAAAAGTAGATATAAAATTGCCTTGTAAAACACTGTAATTTTGTAGTCAATCTAAGCCATTCATTAGGTGGATGATTTGACGGTATAAGTTATGTTTAAATTAGGGTTTTTTCCCTAGAAGGCAACCCTTCGCTATATATGAGGGAATTGTATTGCGGCTATGTAGATGTGTATTCTGAGCGAGAAAGAGAGAAGAGATTGTGTGAGAGAGAAGAGGAAATTACAACGAATCTCCTGTAGGTTGTATATCTTCATTTTGCTGGATAATATAAAAGGAAGGACTCACTGTTTCTCTGTGGACGTAGCCCAAATTGGGTGAACTACGTATATCTTTGTCTCTCTTGTTTTATGCATTTTCTGTGTTTGTGTTCCTGCAATATTTTATGTGTTCCATTGCTTTGTAATATATACTTTTCTAACACCTCACACACCTCATATTTATATCATTCAATAAGGGCTTCAGTGAATCCTTGCCAACTGTCAACAAGTCCTCCTAAAGCCAAGTCAACTTGTAGAAGATATGACATTTAGAAATTAATATCTCAAGTTCTAGAGCTCCGCCTTGAATGATTTTCGAAGTGTTGGATTTGCCACACCATCCTCTATCACCTCAAATTTTCTCATGACCATATGTCTCATGGTTTTGGCCCAACTCCTTTGGGTAAAAAACCCCAACCTTGGGTTCCAAGCTCACAAATGACTTTTGTGGCCCTTCACCCTCTAAACCCTGAAAAGTCCTTCTTCTGCTTACCCTTCATTCATGCTGCAAGTGCCATGTCATCATTTGAAGCCCTCTTCTTCAGATGAAGAGCCTTGTCTCACAACTCCTCCTGAATGAAGTCGTCCCACAACCTATTCCAGTCTGGCAACTTCTCTTTGGCAACGATCCATATGACGAAGGGCTTCCATACCTCGGTGAACCCTTTCAAGGTGATCCTCACCATATCATTCTCTGAAATAGTCACATTGACGACAACAAGCTCATCTTTGACCTGAGACAATCTTGTCAGATACGAAGTCACTCCTTCATCTTGTATTATCTTGGTGGACTTCAACTTATTCTCCAATACCAGTTGTCGATTCTCGTTCTTATTCTGGAACAAATTTTAAAGAGCCATCCACGTCTCATGTGCAGTGTTATTCCTGGACAAAGGAGGTATTAAGGGATGCTTCACACCATCAAGGATGATCAATCTCACCCTCGTATCCAAATCCTCGTACACTTCTAGCTCCTTTGGGTCAGTTGGCTTCTTGATGGCTTTTTCAGCGAACTCCCATATCCTTTTGACGTGCAAGACCAACTTGATCCTTTACTTCCATGGACTATAGTTGGATAACCCCTCCAACCTGTCCTCATAAAGGAGACCAACCTACAACTTCGACATTGTAGTGAGCCCTTCACCTACAATGTGACCAACTCCTTCTTGCGCTATACTTTGCTATGCACTCTGATGATTCACTGTCTTCCAAAGTAGCTCAGACACGCTCTGATACCATGTTGAATTTCCACGATCTTGGGTCTAGGATAGAATCTTAAAATCTCTGATGCTGCCAAACCAAGAATCTCAACAAAACTACTTTGCACAGTGGGAAAATAGAAAGCAGTAAATCACACATGCACAAGTATAGACAACTTTTTACAAAATATTGTACAAATATGTACAACAACCTAATCTTCGTTATATTAAACCAACTGAATAATACAACAATCTAGGGCTTCCCATACAAGGGATAATGGCCCTTAATTATCAACAAGTACAAGAATACAAGATACACTGACAATCTCGCTGCAATCTCTATGTCGTATCTCATCCTATCGGTCCTTCGCTTCTGTTCCGCTTTCTCGCTGCCCCTTAGTCCATCAAAGGAAAACACATAGAGTCTCTAGGATGTTGATTTTTGAGTAGCTTGGGAGGTACTCCAAGCCCTAAGGTTCGGAGTATGGAGGGTGGAGCACCATAAGAGTCACTTGTGGCCTTGGAACCAAAGATTGGGGTTTTGCACCCAAAGGAGTTGGGTCAAAACCGTGAGGAATTTGAGCCTGAGAAAAATTGAGGTGATAGAGGATGGTGTGGCAAATCCAACGCATCGAGAATCACTCAAATCAGAGTTGTAGATCATGAGATAATATTTTTTGAAGGTCACTGTTGGGTTTTGTACAAGTCGACCTAGTGGAGGAAGGCTTGTTGACAGTTTGTCAAGCCAATATTAACGTCCAAATGGACCCCTCCTTTAGTGTATAAAAAGGAGTTGAGGAGAGTTCATTTAGGCACATCCAAAAGTGCAAACAACAAAGGAGAACTACCTCTGAGGCAGCGACATACTTGAGCCCTAGCGAAGGGGAGAAAGAGGGTTCTTTTGTGCCGTAGTTTCTTATGACAGCAAGCCGAAGTAGTGGAGAAGACAACTATGTGGAAGAGGAGAAGTTTTGGGCATTAATCTTGTGTTTCTGGGCCTGATCTCTCCTAAATAGACAATGGATTTGTTGCAACCCTGTATAGTGATGTTTTCTGGGCTAGGCCGAGGTATGGAAGGAGCTGGAACAACTCTCTATTACAGGCCGAGGAGCAGCAAGTGAAGGGACAGCCAAGAGAAGACCCAGTGAGGAGATTTGGAGGTGTTTTGGTTATGTTTTGCGGCTGCAACTGTAATTACAATCAGCCCTAGGAGGGCCGAAAATCTCAGATTGTAAACACAGGAAACCTATGTCAAGAAGTGCAGGATATCTCTGTTAAAAGGTATGTTTCAGACTTCTTAGTTTGTTGTTTTGATAGATGGATGGTAGCTTGTAGAAGCCAAAGAGAAGGGGGCAGACTTGATGCCCTAAGCAGTGGGCAAATTCTACAGCGAAGGATCAGTTTTGGATCAGTTTGATAAGCATCTTGTGGGAGCCATTTGGAGGGTTTGTCTTGGTGGATGGAAGCCTATCCTAGGAGCAGATTTCACAGTGAAGTATTGGGTGCCATTGGATTGGTGGAGGGCAGCGTGTTGGCTACCCAAAGTAGCCCTTGCCAAGCAGTCACAACGAGAGCTTGACAGATGAAGGTTGGGTGAAGATTGGAGCCTAATGTGAAACACCTTGATGGACGAAAGTGATTTCTTGATCGGTAGATTGGAGCTCAGGGATTGGCCAGCCTAGAAGAGGAGATTGGATCAACCTGTGTTCATTGTAGCAGAAACGACTTGCAGCAGTGATCGGTGGCAACCCTCCTGGAGACTCTATGTGTTGTCCTTTGATGGACTAAGGGGCAACTAGAGAGTAGAATGGAAGCGAAAAATTGACAAGACAAGATATGACATAGAGGCTGTAGCGAGATTGTCATTGTATCTTGTATTCCCTAGATTGTTGTATTATTTAGATTGGTTTAATAAAACGAAGATTGGGTTGTACATGTGTACAATATTTTGTAAAAAGTTGTCTATACTTGTGCATCTGTGATTTACTGCTTTATATTGTTCCGCTGTGCAAACTAGTTCTGTTGAGATTCTTGGTTTTGGTAGCGTCAAAGATTCAAAGATTCTATCCTAGACCGAAGATCGTGGAAAATCAACATGGTAACAGAGCGTGTCTGCGCTACTTTGGATGACAGTGCATCAAAGTGTGCACAACGAAGTACAACTTAAGAGGGAGTTGGTCACATTGTAGGTGAAGGGCTCACTACAATGTCGAAGTTGCAGGTTGGTCTCCAGTATGAGGATAGGTTGGAGGGGTTGTCCAACTATAGTCCATGGAAGGAAATGATCTAGTTGGTCTTGCAAGTCAACAGGATTTGGGAGTTCGCCAAGAAAGCCATCAAGAAACCAACTAACCCAAAGGAGCTGGAAGTGTACGAGGATTTAGATATGAGGGCAAGGTTGATTATCCTTGATGGTTTTAAGGATCCCCTAATACCTCATTTGTCTAGGAAGAAAATTGCACATGAGATGTGGATGGCTTTTTAGAATTTGTTCCAAAATAAGAATGAGAATTGGGTATTGGTATTGGAGGATAAGTTGAAGTCCACCAAGATGATACAGGGTGAAGGAGTGACTTCATATCTGACAAGATTGTCTCAGGTCAAAGATGAGCTTGCTGTCGTCGGTGTGACTATTTTAGATTCTGATATGGTGAGGAAAGGGTTCCCCGAGGAATGGAAGCCCTTCATCAAGGGGATCGTTGCCAGAATGGAATAGGCTGTGGGATGACTTCATTTAGAAAGAGTTGCAAGACAAGGATCTTCATCCGAAGAAGAGGGCTTCAAATGATGACATGGCACTTACAGCACGAATGAAGGGTAAGCAGAAGGACTTGAGTAAAGTCAAGTGTTTCAACTGTGGCGAGATGGGTCATTTTTCGTCAAGATGTCTGGTGAAGAAGAAGGGAGATGACGAGAAGACGAAATGGAGCAGGTCGTTAGTGGTTCCACTTCTGTTGAGATAGATGTTCTCACCAAGAGATTGGAGGAGGACTTTGCTATGTGTCATGTCCCTTCTCAAACATGCTTGTAACAGTGTGTTTCCACACATTTTTGCACAATTTTGGCTAAGGGAAAGAACCCAACATTTTCGACTTAGGGACTGAGGAGGAAATTCAACATAATTTGGTTGCTAGTGGAAGGTGGGGGGCACCTATGTGGGAATTCGAACTAGGCTATTCAAATGGTTTGAAGGGAATTCAAAGTGCTGGATAGAGGGGCCCACATGAGGCAAGGAAGGCCCACAAAGATAAAAGGAGGAGAGAGCTCTCATTTGGATTCATTCTTACACCTTGCAATCAAAGTTACTTGACTGTTCACTCTGCTGTTTAGCTGAGTCAATTGACTGTTTAGCCACGAATCTCTCAAGCGGGAGATTCAACCTCTACTTCGGGGACCATCTGTGCCTGCCTTAGAGAGTTAGTTCCATAAGTATTTCAAGAGTTCCGGGAGTGTGTACAACACTACCATTCAACCACAACAGGGAGTGCGTATTTCTGGCTAGCTGGAGAATACATAGGGGGAGTTTGGAGCTATCAGTGATCAAGAATTTGCTGGGAGAGTTAGATAATTGGGAGAGCAACAAAGGGTCAGCCTTTCTTGTCAGTTTTGAAGCCAACAGAGCTAGGATCCCAACAAGTCGATTTACAGTTACCCGAGGCCTGTGCAGAGAGCCACCACTAGGCTCATGTGAGAGTTGGAGGAAGGAATTATAGAGTTGGAGATGATCGAGAGAAGTAGGAGATCAACCTGGAGGGCCATTTGAGGAGGATTGCTAGAGTTGGGAAAGTAGAGATTGACAGGATCAGTCATAGCAACAAAATTTGATATTGGAGGACGACCAAGCTGTGAAAGGTCAATTTTTGAAGGTTGGAACCAAGGGAAACCTTTTTTGGTTTTTTCTGGGTTTTGCGCAAAGATCACACTCCTGATTTTATAGAATTTTCTGGCAGATCTAAGGGGTCAAACAGGGGTCCCAACTCAGCCAACAACTAGAGGAGCTAAGGGGAATTTGGGCCAAAATTCCAAGGTCAACATTTGGCCAATTCCTTCATGGGTTTTTCTGGGTTTAGGCGAAGGAGCAAGGAGCTAAAATCTCATAATTTTCTGAGCACGAGAAGCAGTGATTCCAACCCTTCGAAGTCAATAGACAGAGCAGTTTTCTAGGGCAACGCAGTTCAATTTGGTGCAACAGTCGTAGTAGCCTTCAGTTCAACATTTTCTCACTTGGGTTTTGTCAAGCTTGTCCATTGAGACAAGCCCAGGTGCACCATTCTATTTTACTTTTGTATTTTGCTCCTGAAGACGTAATAAAATGGCTCAACAGTTTTCTATTTCCAGTGTTTCCATGGGTGCTTAATGTATATTTCCTTTTTCTGATTGTTGGATTGTTTGCATGCATTGTATATCACTTACATTCCTATTTAGGGTCATTACACTATGATCCCTCATTTCTCACAGGTTACTATTGATGAGGATGGATGGTACGTGGACAGTGGTGCGTCAAAACATATGATAAGGTAACAGGAGGTTTTTGAGACTTTAGCTGAATGGGACTCGAAGTTGCACATGGTGTTGGGCAAGAAGAGTTAGAACGAGATTCGAGGATCGAGAGTTTTACCATTCTAGACTTTGACAGGATGGGTGATGCGGATCTAGGATGTACTATTTGTACCAGGACTCAGATATAGCATGATGTTTGTCTCGATGATCGAGAAGAAGGCATTCAAGGTCTTGTTCCAGGATGGGAAGGAAAGACTCAAGCCCAAAGGCTTTAGCTCCACAGGTATTGTGCTTGGAGTTAGAGAGCATGGTCTATACAAGTTGATGGGCAAGCCTATAGATCATGGGAAGAAGAAGTAGGAGGACCAGGTGTAGGTTCTAGAGAAGCATATGCAGGTGCAGGCTTCAAAGGTACATGTACAGGTTCCAGAGAACAAGGTCCAGGTTCTAAAGGCTCAGAGGGAGTCGAGTTCTAGCAGGAGCTTGCAGATTCAGAGGGAGACTTTGTAGCCCAAGAAGAGTACGTGGTCAGTGGGGAGGAAGGGTGCTTCCACATCTGCCAAGAAGGAATCATGGAGGGATTGGAAAGCGATATAGGAGAAGAAGAAGAAGAAGAAGCAGGATGCTTCCAGTTATAGCTACACTTGAGAGAGGCGCAGTTCAGACCAATGTTGCACGAAGCGGGGATGAAGCGGGGACGTTTTTTCGAAGCGGGGACGTGGAAGCGTCATTTTCCAAAAATCTAGGTGTTAGAGTCAGTCTTGTCAGTCCTCCGTCAGAGATCAAAACTCTTTCTGCATTTCATTTTTAGGTGTCTCGCTCGTTTCACTCAATTGCATTTCGCTAGGGAGCATGCCATTGTCTGACGGAAGGGTTTGGTGTTCTTGTTTCCCTCATGCTTGTACCTGCCCGGGCTAGTCAAAATTTCTCTATGTTCATCAAAGGTCATTTCAATCATTCATAGTCATTATGCTATTTTGGTCAAAAAGAGTTATTTTCAGAGTCTAGGTCTAGTGGTTGGTCTTCAAACATGTCGAATAATGCCCGCAGGCCATGATGATGGTTTTCGAAGAGGTTCTTAGTTCAAAAGTTCATCATCAAACACATTTGAGGACATTTCTTGTTCAAAACTCTGTTTTGAATAAGAAATTGTCGAATTCATTTTTTGTAATAATCATGTATTTTTTTTCTGCCATGGAGTTTTCAAAGTAGGCTCTGGTTTTCCTTTGCCAAACATCAACGCCAATATCCCTGTAAAAAACAACCAAGTTCACAGCTCAAAACTCAAAAAGTCAGTGAGAAAGCCAAAAGACAGAAGTTTCATTAAATGATAAAGTGCCAAAATGAAAAACATTACAAAATGGGTTTTGGAGGAAGAAAAAATCAAATCCAACTCTTGCAAGATATTTCTCCAAGTTATATAAATCATTTGCGTCAAATTACATTCATAAAATCTTATAGCAAAGTCGAATGTGGAGGTTGAAGAACAAGCTGCAGTTTGAAAGGCCGTGACTGTGTTAAAAGTTGGAGCGTGGTGCATACAACAAGTGGCGCGGCGCACTGGAGGAGCGCGACGCTCTGGGAGAAGTTGCCCAGTGTAAATTTACACGGGCGCGACGCTCTGGGCAAGTGGCGCGGCGCTCACAGCCTATCATCCAAAAAACGCCCGAAAATCCTCCAAATCAACATTGAATTGCTTAAATTTGTTAGGTAGGGTCGACATCTTGGTTGCTCATCCATTTTTGTGCTAGTGTGATGGTGGTTTATGGTTCCAAATGTTTGAAACAAAACTTCCAAACTCTACCTCTTAAAGTCATCAAGCCAATTGCTATTAGGGTTGCAAATTAATAGTGTTGGTGCCAAGGTTCCTCCTCCATTTCTTTTTTCCCTTCTCTCCATCATTCCCTTCTTCCCTATACCATTTTGCCCATTTTTCCCTACCCTAATACATTACTAAACTCCTATTCCCTATCCTCTACCACTTATTTCCAAATGTAAAAAATGCCAAAATCCCTACCCTATGCAAAATTCCCAAACCCTCCTACATTGCCCTAAACAAAATCTATCCTAATACTCCTAATCCCTTCATTTTTTTTCCCTCCCTAACAGTCCCTTGTTACATTGCTCCCTTAGTGACAGATTTCAACCATATTACAACAGCAGTGCAACACAGTCTTGCAACCAACATTCATTGCTCCAAGCAGTTTTCATAGCATTAATTATGTCATCTGATCATTCATCCGACTATGAGGTGGAGACTCAAAGTGACTCACCCAAGGAAGAACAGGCTCCTCGGAGGCCTCATAAAAGTGGCAGACATGTTAGAGAAGAACCAATCACCCTCATAGAATTGCAGGCCTGCCCTCTTGCCGTTTCTTGCTTTCGGTTTCAATCATGTTATGAATTTGTGAGAAGGTGGCTAGTGTTCAATTCCATCGTGACTTGGCTCATCTTTTTGTACTACATTTACATGGAGATCAAGTTACTTTGGCTGGTGTCACCTTTACACTTACACCAGAAACCATCTCACTAGCCACCGGCATGCCTAACATTAGTGAACCATGGAATAAGAAGCAAAAGATTGACCGGCAACACTATGAGCCATATATTAAACCCGGTTTCTTGAGGCAGCTCAAGAGAGTGTTCCTGTTCTGATATCTCAAAGATGAATATGCTCCCTTAATGAAATTAATCATGAAGTATTTCAGTAGTGAAGGTCGCTTCTCACGTGTATCCGCTTATCATATCAGGTTGCTCATGCATTTCACTCGGGTACGCATGATGAACATCTCATTGTTCATATGCCGAAACATAGAAAGGATGACTACCCTTGTGTAGAACAAGACCCCTGAACAGCAGTTCAACAACATTTACCATTTTGCTCTCATCAAGATTTTGGTGGTGCATCAGCTTGAGTTACAGGGAATCACCTGGGAGGATTTCATCTCTCGTGATTTTTTTAGAGCTCCACCGGGACCTTCAGTGGTTAGATTTGAGACAGGTGGACCTTCTCTTCAGTATGAGCGCCATGAGACCGTTAGTGTGCCCGTGTTCATCACTTATCAAAGGGGCACTAGACATTTGTTTGCAGTAGCAAAGCGAGTGTTATCTCCACCCGGGGTGGAAGGGGCCTCGCTTCCGACATCAGCACCACAGGTACAGGACAGAGGTAAAGGGCCAATGCATGACGAGGGGTCTTCAGGTGAGCATGAGACCGATTTCATTCTCATCGAGGATGATGATGCAGCTGTGGGCCAAAATGTCAAAGAAATCATGCAAGAACAACAGACACGGTTTCAGGATTTGTCTCGCAACTTAGAGAGGGCCAAGTGGATTATCAGATACCTTGAGCAACGGAACAAGCAACTTGAAGATCGACAAGCTGAGATAGTGTTGCAACTGATCAAAGAAAATCAGTAGCACATCAAGGCAGCACAAGGCGAACCCGTGGAGAAAAAGGATGAGGACCGAGAGTTTGTTTTGGAGAAATTGAACATGCACTTAGAGGAACTGCTGGACAAGGCCGATAGGGACAATGCATTGTTGAGACACATGGCTTTCATTACAGGGTGCAGAACATGAGTTCTAGAGCAAGAATTAGGAGTCTCAAGGCGAAATTGAAAAGGGCAATGAAGAAGCAAAATCGGCAAAAAGAGCTTGATCATCTTCAGATATTGGCTGAGGCATCCTTGGCTCATCATGACTCTTGATGGAGGAGCTCCCGCCCAAATTTCAAGAAATTTGGGGCATTTTTGGTATTTTGAGAAATTTTGCCCTAAAAAACAGAGTTTTTTTCCCACAGCGTTGCGCCACGTGGCGCGTGCTCTTCCTAGGGAGCTCCAAATGAGAAAAGGTTTGCATTTTTGGATTTGCCATGGAAAATCATGACTACTCGTGCATGGCCAAGAAGTTTGGGTAAAACATGCAAAAAATGACCTCTCTGCCCCTAGTCTGACACACAGGAAGCAGTCTTGGGAGATTGAAGTTTTGGAGGGGCAAATGAGCACCAAATTCAGAAATTCCACTTGGGTTGGAAAGTAGACAAGCAGGGCTTTCTAATAAGCACACTTGGACTCAATTTGGACTTCAGCAAGTGCCTCAAAATTAGCTCCAAAGTGGTGCGACGCATACATATTTTGGCGCGGCGCACAGAGCCCGAAAGGCCAAATCACTTCTGCTCCGCGAGAATTCGATTTGCGATTTTCTCCTAGTGGGCCCGTTCATTAACAATACATTTTCCCGACATCAGAGGCAAAGTTTAAAAACATTTTCATTAAAGGTTGGCTTCTATCCAAGTGGCAAAAGGAAGGCGAGCAGTCACCCAGGAGATCTACGCTACATTTGTGTTTGTTTTTTATTGGTCATCAGAGAAATTAAAGTGAATCACTGCTTCTGTTACTGATGGTTGGCTTTTCATTTCCGGTTTGTAATAATTTAAAAATACTCCCCAACTTTGGGTTGATCCACTTTCTGATAGTGAAGCTTATTTATTGTATGAAAAACCATTTGCAAAGGGTTGGTTGAAGTTTCTTGGAATAACGTAGAGAAAAACCCAGCATATTCATTGTACAGCTTGGCCAGGGGATTAATGAAAAATGATGCAGCTCTGATTTATGAGATTCCTATGGCGTGAGTTTTAGCATGTGTTTCTTTCTCTGTTTCATATGTAACGTGTAATGTTTTGCAGCTCATTCATATTCATTTCCAGTTGAATGTTTCTTTTAAGTAGGAAAGGTAGAATCCATTTTTATGCTCTGCCTTGTAAAGCATTCATACTTTGTGTGTTTTCCTCTGTTTGAGAAGGAATCATGTATATGCCCTTTTCAGCTTTCTCAACCGTCTTTCCACCACATATTATTTCAGTTTGATTGCTAAAACCTCCATGCCTATCTTGCCTCATGAAATATTCTGCGTCTTTGATTTAATTTCCCATCTCAGGCGGTCCTTTGGCCCTACACAGCCTAGAAATTTCAGCCATTCAAAAATCGCCTTTTTCCATATTTATTTACTAGCCTAAAATCAATATTCATTGTAAGTCATCTCAGACCATATTGTTTATTCTTCATTGAGCGTGACCCTTGAGAGCCCTCTCCTGTTCTGGTAGGGCTAGCTACCAGACTAAGTGTGGTTTGTGGTTACCCTGAATTTTGCCTTCCCTCAGCCTAAGGCAGATTTAGGCTCTAACACTAGGAAGCGAAGCGTCTGCTATATATATATATATATTTTTTATATTTTTTTGCATTTATACTTGAAACAAACATCCCAAACAGGCGGAAGCGTCTAGGAAGCATCTAGGAAGCGTCCAAAACAGGCGGAAGCACGCTTCCGAATTTTGGAAGCGCGCTTCCGGGGACGCTCCCTGGATGCATCCGAATGGGACGCGCTTTGGGCCTTAGAACCGCTGGGGGGGGGGACGCTTCCTGCAACTATGGTTCAAACTACAGGGATTGCTGTAGTGGTGAGCGCCAAGAGTTGGGCGAGTGTTAGTGATGATGACAATGAGTTACTTCCTAGTCTTGGAAGTACCTCCCTCGCTAAGAGGGAGTGTTGATTTTTGAGTAGTTTGGGAGGTACTCCAAGCCCTAGTTTTTGAGGTTTGGAGGGTGGAACACCACAAGAGTCACTTGTGGGCTTGGAACCCAAGGTTGGGGTTTTGCACCCAAAGGAGTTGGGTCAAAACCATGAGGAATTTGAGCATGAGAAAATTTGAGGTGATAGAGGATGGCGTGGCACATCCTATGAATCGAGAATCCCTCAAATCAGAGTTCTAGATCATGAGATAATAATTTTTGAAGGTCACTGTTGGGTTTTGTACAAGTCAGCCTAGTGGAGGAAGGCTTGTTGACAGTTTGTCAAGCCAATATTGACGTCCAAATGGATGTTGGAAAATGTAACTAGGTTCGGTCTACATTATTGTACTTGAAGTCAAAATGTAATATGTTTGTCAAAAGAAAGTGAAAAGAATTTGATTATTATTTTATTTGACTTGTTAAAGCATGGGTTTCATGCTTTGGTCAAATGTTTAGGTCAAGCCTCCATTGTAGGCTCTAGGTTATTGTCAAAATCAAAATGTGAAAACTGCTCCATCCATCTTGTCTCCTTGCTGTTGAAAGAATTCTCTTCAAGTCGGCCTCAAAATTATATATCAGCATGTCGGGTCAATTTAGTGGCATTGCTCTTCAAAAGTATCATGTCGACTCATTTAAATGGACAAACTATTATATATACCAGCCTAATGCCTTCTCTCAGTTCACAAGTTGGACAACAAAATTTTAGAGAGAACATTTTTGGTGACACCATAGAAGCTTGCATAAAATCACAGAGAAGACAGTTTGGATGATTTTTGAATTTTGGTGCAATTACAGTTAGCAAAAATGATAATGCGGGTTGCAGTTCAAAGCTTCCACAGAAGGCATATGCTACTACAGTTTTGGTGTTAATACAGTGCATACTTTTCGGTGATATTATAGTGGATCTAGTTCGGTGCTACCATAGGAAGAAGGTCTCAGTGCATAACATAGTGATGCTATTACAATGTTGATATCATAGTGGTTCGTTGTTCTTATAGTGAAGCTATTACAGTGGTGCTATCCCAGTAGACAAGTCTCAGTATCATAGTGGATCAAGGAGCTCGGATTGGTTGCAGAGATGATCTCTTTAAAGATCAAAGTATGAAGAAGAATGATAAGGATGACTTGATGGATGGAGGTAGTCTCGAGTCTAAATTGTAAGTGTCTTGGTCATCTCATCTTGAATCTATTGAAGGAAGAGTTTGTGATTGGGTTTTCCCCTCGAGGGGGTTTTTGCCCTGGTAGTGTGCATATATCTTGTGTTCTCTTCTATGTGTTGCTTGGCATTAATCTTGATGATAAGAAAAGATAATTAAGATATCTAATACTAATGTGAAAACATCACAAGTTAATGTCATTAATAGGGGAAATTGTTTAATTGCCAACTCCTTAGATTTCCCAACATGGTTTTAGAGCTATGGTCAAAGGCAATTTGAAGAAGGGTAGTTTGAAGATTACAGTGAGCATATTAAAGACATCTAGAATGAAGGTGAAAGAAGTTGGATCATTCCAGAAAATGAGCTTGTAAAAGTTTTGGTGATATAACAAGTTTGGATCTATTCCAGGATGGATTCATGACATTTTAGGTTCATTCCAGAAAATAAGCTTGTAAAAGTTTCGGTGATATAACAAGTTTGGATCTATTCCAGGATGGAGATTCATGACATTTTAAGTAATGGCACTGTCTTAATATTTTTGGTGAAGATACAACTTCACTGTATATAACAGAGAGACATACTCTCGGTGTTATCATAGTTAGGAATATGGTTTGGGGTCAGTGTACCACAGTACAATCACTGTCTTGATAGTGATGAGGGTCCGGTTTCTCCACCAAGAAAATGTCTTAATGCATAATAGTATAGTGACTCAATGCTATTACAAAGGTGAGGACTTCACATCACCTTCATAGAAGTACGAAGGCGACATTTCAGAGTTTCACTACAAGGATAAGGTCAGATGCTAACCACAACGTCGGTGATATTACAAAATGTCAACACAGTGTTATTTCAATACAACCACAGAGAGAGGTTTGATACTCCTACAAGAGGAAATATGATCTCTATGTTTCCATAGTTTGACAATATGCTCCCATGCTCTCATAGTTTACTATTATGCTTCCACATTCGATAAGTATTCTCCCTCCGTTCGGTACTACTTCAATTCGGTATTATCACAGTGAAGAAAACTCAGGATTGAAGATGGATAGTCATTGATTGGGCTATATCTAAAACAAGCACTGGGTTATGATCTCTATGATGAAGAAGACAAGGATGACACTACAAATACAACTTTGTCATAAGTTATCAAATAGAATCAAAGCATGGAGCTGTGTCATCTCATTCGAAGTCTGTCCTATAGTCTTGAAGATCTGATTGGATAAGTTCGAAGCACAAGGTACCAACCCAAGTAAAATCAAGTATTAAGATACGCTTAAAGTTAGAGGTATATAATTCTCAAGATACGTATGTGTTTAAATTTCTAGTATCTTAAATGGTTGAATAAGGATAGTTCTCTCTAGATATCATACGAAAAACCTCATATTAGAACCTTAATACTTGTTCTCTAGAGTTTACAAATAAACTAGGATGTCAAGTTAAGGGTCCTACTAAGGATTGAAAAGAGGAACAACTTATCATAGGATTCCATCCTCCATGATTATGTCAAAGATCTAACTTAAGTAGTGAGATCATTTCCTTGGTATCACATGTTGTGCTTGTGAGTATGTACTACGGGTATAAGAGATGATGGCTTAATATAAAGAGAACACTTCAAAAAATCCTTATCAGGTTTGCCAAAGAACATCTCCAGGTATATCTCAAACTATACACCTTACTAGATTCTCTTAAAAGTATGATCATCTTATTTTGAAGTTTGCATCACATTACTAACATCGTTATGTCTAGCTATCTTGAATCATAGAGATTCTTGTTTAGCGTGATTTACCTCTCGATAAATCTACCCGCTCCTCATATTCTTAATTGACTTTATATGTTAGGGTCCAACCCTAACCCTATTATTTATGTAATAGGATCGAGTCATAGTTATAGTTAAGTAAAGAGTCAATAAAGCCCATATTAATAATTGTAAGTGGTTGACCCGCATTTAAAGAAGGGACCACAGTTAGTTGTAAATGGGCCATGGTATTAATAAGAACCATGGTATTGACCGATGGTATTGCATGTATGAATCCTATATAAAGGATAGAGACTCCCCTCAAGGAGCATCGTGTCTTATTTTGTAATTGAGCCCAACTCTATTGGAGGTTGGCCCCTCGAAGAGGCAAGTGAAGATTGTTTTCTGAATAATAAAATGCTTGTTGTTATTTCTTATTGTTTTGTGTTTTGGGTATATTTCTTCGCATATTTTGTATTCTGGTGTTTTCTCATAGGTCAAGAGCATAACAAGTGGTATCAGAGCACTTTCTAGTGTTGGTGGAATCTCCAATTTTTAGCAATTTTTTTTTTGGCTAGAGACGTGTTCCCGCATCTTTAAACCACGAGATCTGTCGTTGAGCGCATAAACCTGCGGATTTGGGGAGGCATGCACGTAGGAAATACAAGAGGTGGTCACACTTGTTGGACTCCCTTGTAACCCCTGTGAGTACCCCTTCGAGTAGTAGCGCATTAGACAGAACTGTGCACGGACTGTCTTCCAAGTACCCTCTAGGTATATCGGAAGCTCCCTAGGCTCTCTTGAAATCTCGCCATAGATAAACCGTTAGCCGTCTTGCTACTATAGTACACCGAAAACAACACTCGGGGAGTTTAATCGCGTGTACGATAGGGTAGTCGGGTTGTATGGCTAAGGGTACGGTTGATCCTCCTTGGTTAGTGCCCTGAAAGTTGGGCCGAGTTCTATTGTCAGACCCTTATGTATATTGCGATCTGTAGCACTTGACACTCCTTGAGACCATAGTTCCTGTGTCTCTCTCTAGATCACGCATCATCTTTGCTAGATCAGATCTAGCAGGTGGGGTTCTGTCGCAGTAGCAACAATCAGTTCCGCCATTCAGATCCATCAGATCTGCCAATCAGATCTATCAGATCCGCCATCTAGATCTAGTAGTTTGGGTTTTGTAGAAGTCGCAACAATCAGATCCGCCATTCAAATCTAGCAGCAAGGGTTCGATCACTGCCACATTCCTACTCATACTCTGCAGTGGAGGGTTTGCCGACAGATCTGACTATTTGTGTGGGTTCCTATACCTGGGCGTGATTCTTGCAAGACTTTGGGCGGCATTGAATTTTCTGGGATTCGGCTACTGCAGTATTCCTAAGCGAGGAGTAAAACTCCTTTCGGAGTAAAAAGAATCTGAGACCCCCCAGGATGCTTATAGGAGACTTAGCCCATAAGAATCACGTCAACGAGCTGAGCAAGGTGGTACCATTCAATTGTTAGCGTCAAAAAAATTTCGGGCGGTCCCAAATTTTAAGTGCATCGGATCGGTGCATGGTACAAACTAGAGCTCAAGCTATGGCCAATGAGAAGATCGACAACCTTGAATGAAAGTTGAATGAAGTACTGTCATCGCTGAAGACCTTAACTGTCACACTCGCAAAGGGCAAGATGGAGGAAGGCGCAAAGGCATATATTTTCAATGAAAACATTGAGGGCGAGTCTAGCCATTCTCTTCACCTCTTTGGCAACCATCAACAATCCCAGATGCGACCACCCAAGCTGGACATGTATAAATTTGATGGCTCTCATCCGGCCACATGGATAGCACAAATGGAGCAATATTTCACACTGAATCACATCAGAGATGATGCGACTCAGCTTAGTGTGGGTAGCATGTACTTGGACAATGAAAGATGGCAATGGTGGCAGAGGCATCAACGTTGCTATGGAAGGCCCATGACTTGGCAGACATTCACAAAAGCTCTTACCGATCACTTTGACCATGAATCTAACTTTTTGGGTCGTCTCACTAAGCTCCGACAGACAGGAACAGTGAACGAATATATTACAGCCTTTGAAGCCTTAGCTTTCCGCACAGGAGGTCTACAAGATCAGTTCTACTTGGAATGTTTTGTCAGTGGTCTCAAAGAAGCCATACAAGCCCACGTCCGAGTGCAACACCCTATCTCATGGTTGGATGCTTGCAGGATAGCTCGTGAAGTAAAACGTGCGTTAGCGGCCCAGTCCAATCGCCCAAATTTCATAGCCAAGGGTCGCCCCACCTAGGCTCAAAGCACTACCCAAACACTCAAGTAAAACAAATAAACCCTAAAAATCCGGAAACAGGGACACCATTGTGACTGAACCCCAAGAAGCCACGAGTCGTCTTCCTACCTCGGCTGATGAATCCAACGGGGACTGGTTTTCACAACTGACCTGCTTCAATCACTTTCACGATTTTATCGCTATTCACCAAAGCCGCTAATTGAAAACTTAGTTTGATGGGGGCGTATCAAGAACTTCACAAACAGGAAACTTGAGAACAAAAGAACCAGTCTTGTTGCCGTCTCTCTACCGTCACTTCTCGTGCTGCGTGTAGGAAGAACGCGTCATCCCATTAAGTGCTGCGTCCCTGGCAATATATGAAGGAAATAGCTGGAAACAGGCATGTGATTAGCTGGTGAGCTCACGTCACATGCTCACGACAACAGACGTCGGAACCTTTCGGAAGCCCTCGCACATCAAATTTCGAGAAGGAGCAACCTCAATACCTCGTGGACGAAAGTAAACAGATGCTTCTACAATGCAAAAAAAAATAAAAGCTTCGCAACCGAGAAGAAAAACTTCTCTGGACTTGATCTTCGTCGAGCAATAACAGAGAGCCGTTATAATCTTTTCGAGTATTGTTGAACACGCTGGTAGTCCAGTCTGTCGAACACGCTAAAGAAATTCATAGCAGAGACACTAACCCTCGGGGAACAACAGTGCCTCGGCGACACAATGCTCTTCAATTTCAGATTCCGTCTTTGGTAAAAAAAATTCAAACCCCTAGAGAGCAATTTCGAAATGAACACGAAATTTTTCAAACAATGAAAAAATTATTTCGAAAGAAATACCTGTGCTCCGGTACCATAATCAATGAATGAATTGAATTGATTTACATGAGAAAATGAAGCTCAATAAGTAATATAGAGATATTTACAGAAATAGAAACATCAAATTTCTATTAGGAAATATAAACAACCAGTTTCTTTTAAGAAACTGCTAAAAAGATAACAATAGAAACAGCTAATAAGGATGAGCATTAAACACACTAAATAGCAGTATTCTAATAGTATTGAACCATGGTATTGCATGTATGAATCCTATATAAAGGATAGAGACTCCCCTCGAGGAGCATCGTGTCTTATTTTGTAATTGAGCCCAACTCTATTGGAGGTTGCTCCCTCGGAGAGGCAAGCAAACATTGCTTTCTGAATAATAAAATACTTGCTGTGATTTCTTATTGTTCTGTGTTCTGGGTATATTTCTTCGCATATTTTGTATTTTGGTATCTTCTCGCGGGTCAAGAGCATAACATTATAGAACCCTAGATAGGTTCTCTGGAAAACTCTAACCTAAGGGTATGCTAATGATAATGTTTGAAACCCTAAAAACTTCTTAGGGTTATTGGGAAATGATATTTGAAGTCTTTTTAATGATGTCATGTTTGGGGTTTGTGGTATGATCATGGAAACCCTAACTTATTAGGGTTGAAATGATGTCTGAAATCCAGAACCTTTGAAGTTTTGATATTATAGGGTTTGCTTTACTTTGCTATGAAACCCTAGATCCTTAGGGTTTGATTGGGTCTATAAGCAAAACCCTTGTTATGTATATAGAGTCCTAGGAATGAAACCCTAGGTATGTGTCCATTGGTTGAAACCCTAGCTTGGTCTAGGATGGTAGATGTCTAACATTGCCTGACATATGATGTGTTTATGATATGCTGATGAATTCCTAGCTATATGTAGACTCAAGTATTAATAGTCATGAGTCCTAGGGTTTGGAAACAAGCCCTAGTCAATGTACGATGTTCTAGGATGATGATGTTTGGTAAATATATGGTTTTGCAGCTAAACCCTAATAGTAGCTAAATTCTCTAGTATTTGTGATATGACTATCTGGACTATGAATCTATATAGTGATTGTTGATAATTTGAAGATGGAAATCTGGGGTTTACATCAAACCTTAGTAGATGATAGTCATGATGTTGATCAAGTTGTGATTGGTTTTGATTGATTGAAGCTCATATATGAAATCTAGGATATGTATGAAATCTTAGTGAAGAGTCTAACATATGAATTCTGAAAGTTGTTAGATTTATTGATTTGATTTGCTTCTAGTGTTTTCTATATGAAGGAACTTGTTGTTGAAAGAATATTGAAACCCTAGATATAATGAGCTTAATATCTTGATAAGTTGTGGATGTGATTTAGGCTTTGTAACAAAACTTGGGCAAGAAGTTGAAGTATAGTCTCTTGTTGATTATGTCTAATGATTCCGTTGTTATAAGATTTATGTTATGGCTAACTTCATGCTTCTATAGTTTTGTTTGTATTTGCTATCTAAGTTGTGCATGTACACAATCTTCAAGGTGGTGAGGATGATTGAAAGAAAGGCTGATGTGATAAGCATAATATGAACGGTGATGGTGACTCTGATAAAAGGGATGGAAGCCACGAAAGATTCTCCGATGACGAAAAGAAGAAGGTGATCTCCCAAGCTTAAGAGGGCGCCCGGATAGTGTGAAAATTCGGTGATCCCGAATTGTACTGTACCAACTGATAATATTTCTCCTATTTGTTAAATTACTTAAACAAATTATTTGCAGTTTTCTACGACAAATATCGAAATACATACACTGCAGCCTTCACAAATAAAATTTAGCGGAAAGTAAATACAAGGAAAATACTAGCACATATATAACCACAATGATAGTGATTTTTGGACAATTGTCCTTGGAAAAACCCAATGTGGGAAAACTGGTGCAACAAATGAGGGCTTCTTTTATTAATCTTCGGCAATAATTTATTTACAAGATATGGATGGCCAAAATAGAGGAAGAATCAGTGAGAGAAATTTACTGACAAATTTTTCACACTCCATAATGTTTTTCTAACCCCGAAGAGGACCTTCTGCCCTTTCGTTGGCCTTCTGCATCACCCCCTGCGTAGTGACTGCGTAATGCCTGTGTCACTCCTCTACACTGATGAACTGCGTCCCTCCTCTGTGCCGCCCCTACCAGATTTGTCCCGCACTCTTAGACTATGCTGATGCCCTCTCTCTCCCACCTGCAACTCACTCTCTGACTCGATTTTCTCTTGCCGAACTTCAGCCATTGAGAAAATCGATTTGCTTGAGCAGCTGAGTATCTACCCTTGTGTGTTCTCCATCAACCCATCGACTTCTTCCTATAATCTTATGTTGGAGTACCAACGACCAAGATTAGAACATAGTTGATGGCTAAGATTAACTAGAAATCGATCCATGTCTTCTTCTGGAAGATTCTCACCATGACTTAATTAATACCCTTTAATTATCTAGATTTCCTAAGTTTAGACTTAGGAACCATAAAAAAGTTAATTATTTTAATTATGTCGTCTCTAGGTGGAATTTCCAGAAACAATTCTGGGTTTTGGAGAATACATGTATTCTAGCCTCTCCACAAAATTTTGTGGCTAGAACACATCCGATGCTACAAAAATCAACACTCCCTCTTAGCGACGAATGTGTTCTAGCGCTGCAACCCACTGAAGCAACATCCTGTCTCTGCATCATCGCCTGTCATGCTGCTGATATCATCTGGCTGTTGCTACCCACCAACTACTGCATAACTCTGATATGTGTTGCGTTTGTGTTGTTGCCGACCCTGCTAAACTGCTGTCAACTACTGCATCTGCAGTGCAACTCCCTCTCAACTATTGCTACTGAGAATATATTGAAATGGATTCTTCACCATACCCATCTGTGCTCTGAACTGGATGAACTTAGCTCTCCCTAGAGCTTTTATGAGTATGTCTGCTACATGATCGTGTGTGGGGACATACTGCAGCTGGACTGCCCCATGCTGAACACAATCTCTGATGAAATGACATTTGATATCAAAGTGCTTCAACCTATCATGAAATATTGGATTCTTAGAGAGTTTTATGCAACTCTGATTATCATAGTAAACACTGGTCGTTCCCATTTTCTTCCTGAACAAACTCACCAGTATTTTCTTAAGCCATATGGCTTCGCACATAGCCGTGTTGGCTGCCATATATTTTGCTTTTGTTGAGCTCAGTGCTATTGACTTTTGCTTCCTGCTACACCAAGAGATCATCCCTGATCCAATGCTAAAGCAGTACTCGAAGGTACTTTTCCTGTCCACTGACCAATTTGCATCTGTGAATCTGCTCAACCTAACGTCATCTCCTTGAGTATATTTCAACCCGGGTCTGACTGTTCCATGCACATATCTGAGAATGTGCCTAGCTGCTGCCCAATGTACCCTTTTCGGTTCCACCATGAACTAACTAAGGGTTTTGACAGTGAAACAAATGTCTGGCCTGGTGTTGACCAGATACATGAGTGACTCAATTAGCTGTTTGTACAAGGTGGGGTCGACTTCTTTGTCCCTTGAGGCATCTATCTTTTTCCAATTGATAATCATGGGTGTTGCCATGGGTCTGCAATCTTGCATTCTAAATCTTTTCAAAATTTCTGTAGCATATCTCCCTTGCCCAAGGAAGATTTCCCCATTCTTCTGCCATACTTCCAACCCCAAAAAATAGTGCATCAACCCCATATCCTTCATGTCAAATTCTGCTGCAAGGTTCCTTTTGTAGTCCTTTATGAGCCTCGATGATCCTGTCAAAAACAGATCATCTACATATAAAACCAGAATGAGAGGCTCATTCTCCACCATCAGATAGTAGAGATTAGGATTTGCGTCACTCTTGATGAATCCCAGTTGCTACAAGTAACTGTCAATCCGACCATACCATGCCATGGGTGCCTGCTTGTGCCCATACAGGGCTTTCTTCAATCTGAATACATGAGTGTGCTTTTCATGAGTTTCGAAGCCTTTAGGCTGCTCTATGTACACCTCTTCTTCTATCACCCCGTTCAAGAATGTTGCCGTGATGCCCATTTGGTGAATTTCCCATTCCATCCGTGCTGCTAGGGATATGAAGGATCTGATAGAGGTATTTATGGCAACTGGGGTGAAGGTCTCCTCATAGTCTATTTCTTCTTTTTGTGCATACCCCTTTGCCACGAATCTAGCCTTATACTTCTCTACACTGCCATCTGCAACGTACTTGATCTTTTAGATCCATCTGGAATCCACAATTGATCTATCTTCTGGTCTAGGCACCACCTCCCAAACATCATTTGTCATGATAGAATTGTACTCTTCTACCATGGCATCCATCACCTGATGTTGTGTGGCTTCCTGAAAACTGGAGGGTTCTGTAACCTGAGCCACCAAGGCCTGGTATCTGTCAGGCTGCCTGCACTACCTCTTATCGGTTCTAGGAGCTCTGACAAACTCTTTTGCGTCCTTCAAGGTTTGACGCACTTCCCTACTGCTCCTACCATTGGTGGTGGGAGGTTTAATCTTTTCCTCCACTTGTTCCTGCTGCTCTGTGTACTGAGAACTTTCTGGATCTCCTGCTACTGAGGAGATGCTGGTACTAGTCACTGTACTCGAATCATGTGACTGTTCCCCTGCTTGTTCTACCTGCGGTCCCTGCTGCTGTTGGACTAATGGAACATTTGATCACTGATCTCTTGCAGGCATCTCTCGAGATCTTCTGAAAGCTATGTCTTCCATGAACTTTACATCTCGCCTCACTACAATCTTCTTGTTGCTAGAAACGTAGATTTTGTATGCCTTTAACGTCTCACTATATCCTACGAGATACCCCTTTTTTGCAGTCTAATCCAATTTACTGCGCTTCTTATCTGGAATGTGACAATAGGCCACACTCCTGAATATCCTCAAATGACTTATCTCAGGTTTTTTCCTGGTGAAGACTCCCTTTGCCGTTTTCTTCCCCAAGGCTCTGTGAGGTGTCTTGTTTTGAATGTACACTGTTGTGTTGCATGCTTTTGCCTATAGAAATCTAGGCAAATCCTGATCAGTCAAGATGGCCTTTGCTGCCCAGACTATAGTTTTGTTCTTCTGTCCCGCTACTCCATTCTGCTGTGGATTGTAGGGAGCTATCCACTCTCTTTTGATACCTTCCTTTGTGCAAAAATCTGCCTTTATCTGTGTATTCTAGTACCTTGATCGTTTTCACTGTCATGTTTTCTATGAGAGCCTTGAACTTTCAAAACCAATCAAATACCTCATTCCTGGTCTTTAAGAAGTAGATCCAGATTTTTTTGGAATGGTCATCGATAAAGGTGACGAAATACTCACCATCGTTAAGAGCTCTGGTGGACAAAGGGTTGGAAATATCTAAGTGTATCAATCCCAACACGCCATTGGCTTTGATGTCACTTCTGGGAAATGCTGCTTTTGCGTACTTCCCAAGTTCACATCCTCGGCATAGATCATCATGTTTGGTGCTGAGAGTTGGAACTCCTATTACAATCTCTCTGAGCATCCTAAGTTCTCCATGGTGCAAGTGTCCCATCCTCCCGTGCCATAGCATGTTCAACTCCTTCCTGCTGTTGTTATCATTGCCTATCAGTGCCATTGGAGAATCGATCTGCAATCTATATAGCATGCTGCTTCGAGCTTCGATCTGTCTCACCTTCTTCCAGGTGGGATGCTTGACATATACTTTCCTTCCCACAAAGTATACATCGTATCCCTTGTCCTGCAACTGGGACACTGAAATTAGGTTCATAACCAATCCTGACACATGTAGTACGTTCGTGGCGCTAGTGCTGGTTCTTGCTTCCTTCTGATAATCTATGGTGCCTCTCCCTACTAGAGTACACTTAGTTCTGTTGCCCATAGTGATCTGGAAGTCCATTTGCTCGTCTTGATAACTCGAGAAATATTCCTTACTCCAGTGATGTGAGCTGAAGCTCCGCTATCAATATACCAGACACTAGCTGATGTCGATCCTGACAGACACGCAAACTCATCTTCCAATTTGGAAGATAATTCCGAGGCTTCTTGACTATCCATAATTTCCTGTGCTATTTTTCCTTCGCAACACTGAATTCACAGCTGCAAAAATACACGTCTTACTCTGCGTGGAAACTGCTGCGTTGCTCCCTCTACCTCTAACAAATCTCGATCTGGAAAATTTTATTCTCTGTTGACTCACTCAGAGAATCAATTTTCTACGAGAATTTGCCCACCTAGTCAATGGACTGTAGAACCTCTCTGGGGTTTTGAACTGCTGTGTACGCAGTGCTTTCAGAATCCTTCTTTCGTTTGCAACCAAGCTCTTCTTGCTTTACCAATGCTCTGATACCATGTGAAAATTCAGTGATCCTGAATCTTACTGCAGCAACTGATAATATTTCTCCTATTTGTTAAATTACTTAAACAAATTATTTGCAGTTTTCTATGGGAAATATTGAAATACATACACTACAACCTTCACAAATAAAATTCTGTCGAAAGTAAATACAAGGAAAATACTAGCACATAAACACAATGATACAGTTATTTTTGGACAATTGTCCCTGGAAAACCCAATGTGGGAAAACTGGTGCAGCAAATGAGGGTTTCTTTTATTAATCTTCAACAATAATTTATGTACAAGATACGGATAGCCAAAATAGAGGAAGAATCACCAAGAGAAATTTACTGACAAATTTCTCACTCTCCACATTGTTTTTCTGACCATGAAGAGGACCTTCTGCCCTTTCGGTGGCCTTTCTGTGTCACCCCCTGTGCAGTGATTGTGTAGTGCCTGCGTCACTCCTCTGTGCTGATGCATTGCGTCCCTCCTTTGTGCTGCCCCTTACAGTTTTGTCTTGCGCTCTCAGACTATGCTGATGCCCTCTCTCTCCCACCTGCAACTCACTCTCTGACTCGATTTTCTCTTGTTGAACTTCAACCACTTAGAAAATCGATCTACTTGAGCAACTGAGTATCTGCCCTTGTTTGTTCTCCATCAACCCATCGAGTTCTTTTTATAATCTTCTGTTGGAGTACCAACGACCAAGATTAGAACATAATCGATGGCTAAGATTAACTAGAAATCAATTCATGTCTTCTTCTAGAAGATTTTCACAATGACTTAATTAATACCCTTAAATAACCAGATTTCCTAAGTTTAGACTTAGGAACCATAAAAAAAGTTAATTATTTTAATTAAATCGTCTCTAGGTGGAATTTCCAGAAATGATTTCTGGGTTTTGGGGAATACTTGTATTCTAGCCTCTCCACAAAATTTTGTGGCTAGAACACATTCGATGCTACAAAAATCAACAGATAGAAGACATCTCCCTGAGATTAAGAGGGAGCTTGGACAACAATAATCTCCCTAGTTGAGAGGGAGAGCATAGTTTTGATTGGAGAATGAAGGATATGTTACTATATGTGAAGTTGAAAAGGAAAGATTCGGTTGATGGGCCTATCGTGTTCGAAAAGCAACATCAAGTAAACCCTAAAGGTTTGTGTTATTTATGAATATGTGAAAATATACTATTGATTGGGGTTGTGTAAGTCTCTCGAAGGTTTTAGTAGCATGTTGGTTAGCGATCAGTTTGTTCGGGAGAGATTTGTTTTCCTTGATCTGCTGGATCAAGGAGAGGCTATGTGAGTGAAGCATTGCCTGGGAGGACATCTAGCCGGCACTGTGTTGATGTTTAGGTCCCAAAGTAGGGAGGGTGGTGTGGGCCATAGAGCTCTGACCATGGATACACACCTAGGTCCTTGGGTTGATGGTTAGCAAGTAAGCCTGATGGTACCTAGAGAGGCTGAAAGCTTGAGTCCATCTCAGTCCCACCCGGATAGATTGCCCTGGTCAGGAATCTAGTCCGTGGCATTGTGATGCCTAAATTGTTGAGAGACCAATGGATAGATTGCGCTGGTTAGGAATCTAGTCCATGGCATTACGGTGCCTAAACTTCTTCATAGATGATGTTGTTTGAGATCTTCCATGTACCTCCTTGATTATATGTGAAAATGAATACCTCCCTAGTTAAGAGGGAGTGTTGGAAAATGTAACTAGGTTCAGTCTTCATTATTTTACTTGAAGTCAAAATGTAATATATTTGTCAAAAGAAAGTGAAAAGAATTTTATTATTATTTTATTTGACTTGTTAAAGCATGGGTTTCATGCTTGGGTCAAATGTATATGTCAAACCTCCATTGTAAGCTCTAGGTTATTGTCAAAATCAAAATGTGAAGACTCCTCCATCCATCTAGTCTCCTTGCTGTTGAAATAATTCTCTTCCAGTCGGCCCCAAAATTATGTATCAGCATGTCGGCTCAGTTCAGTGATGTTGCTCTTCAAAAGTATCATGTCGGCTCATTTAAATGGACAAACTACTATATATACCAGCCTAATGCCTTCGCTCAATTCACAAGTTCGGACAACAAAATTTCAGAGAGAACATTTTCGGTGACACCACAGAGGCTCGCAAAAATTACAGAGACGACAATGCGGATGATTTTTTGAATTTTGGTGCATTACAATCAGCAAAAATGATAATGTGGATTGCAGTTTGAGGCTTCCACATAAGGCATATGCTACTACAATTTTGGTGTTAATACAATGCATACTTTTCGGTGATATTACAATGGATCTAGTTCGGTGCTACCATAAGAAGAAGGGCTTGGTGCATAACATAGTGATGCTGTTACAGTGATTCAATGTTCTTATAGTGAAGCTATTAAAGTGGTGCTATCACAGTAGACAAGTCTCGGTATCACAGTGGATCAACGAGTTCGGATTGGTTGCAGAGATGATCTCTTCAAAGATAAAAGTATGAAGAAGAATGATAAGGATAACTTGATGGATGGAGGTAGTCTCGAGTCTAAATTGTAATGGTCTTGGTTGTCTCATCTTCAATCTATTGAAGGAATATTTTGTGATTGGGTTTTCCCCTCGAGGGGGCTTTTGCCCTGGCAGTGTGCCTATATCTTGTGTTCTCTTCTATGTGTTGCTTGACATTAATCTTCATGATAAGAAAAGATAATTAAGAAATCTAATACTAATAATGAAAACCTCATATGTTAATGTCATTATTAAGGGAAATCGTTTAACTGCCAACTCCTTAGATTTCCCAACAATGGAGCCCTCCTTTAGTGTATAAAAAGGAGGTGAGGAGAGTTCATTTAGGCACATCCAAAAGTGCAAACAACAAAGGAGAACTACCTCCGAGTCTGTTACATACTTGAGCCCTTGCGAAGGAGAGAAAGAGGGTTGTTTTGTGCCCTAGTTTCTTGTGACAACAGGCCGAAGTAGTGTGGAAGAGGAGAAGTTTTGGGCATTAATCTTGTGTTTCTGGGCATAATCTCTCCTGAATAGATAATGGATTTGTCGCAGCCCTGTATAGTGATGTTTTTTGGTCTAGGCCGAGGTATGGGAGGAGCTGGAACAACTCTGTATTAGAGGCCAAGGAGCAGTAAGTGAAGGGATAGTCAAGGGAAGACCCAGTGAGGAGATTTGGAGGTGTTTTGGTTATGTTTTGGGGCTGCAGTTGTGATTACAGTCAGCCCTAGGTTGGTCGAAAATCTCAGATTGTAAACATAGGAAACTTATGTCAAGAAGTGCAGAATATCTATGTTAAAAAGTATGTTTCAAATTTCTTAGTTTATTGTTTTTCTAGATGGATGGTACTCTGTAGAAGCCAAAGAGGAGTGAGCAGACTTGATTCCCTAACCAATGTGCAAATTCTACATTGAAGGATCAGTTTTGGTTCAATTTGATAAGCAGCCTATGGGAGCCATTTGGAGGGCTTGTCCTGGTCGATGAAAGCCTTTCCTAGGAGCAGATTTCACAGTGAAGTTTTGGGTGCCATTGGACTGGTGGAGGGCAGCTTGTTGGCTACCCAAAGTAGCCCTTGACAAGCAGTCACAACGAGAGCTTGAGAACTGAAGGTTGGGTGAAGATTGGAGCCTAATGTGCAGCACCTTGATGGACGAAAGTGGCTGTTAGATTGGCAGATTGGAGCTCAGGGATTGGCTAGCATAGAAGAGCAGATTGGATCAACCCCTGTTCATTGTAGTAGAAGTGACTTGCAGCAGTGATAGGTGGCAGCCCTACTAGAGACTTTATGTGTTGTGCTTTGATGGACTAAGGGGCAGCTAGAGAGCAGAAGGAAGCGAAGGTCTGACAGGACAAGATACGACATAGAGGTTGCAACGAGATTGTCATTGTATCTTGTATTCCCTAGACTTATGTATTATTCAGATTGGTTTAATATAACGAAGATTGGGTTGTACATATTTGTACAATATTTTGTGAAAAGTTGTCTATACTTGTGCATGTGTGATTTACTGCTTTATATTGATCCGTTGTGCAAAGTAGTTCTGTTGAGATTTTTGGTTTGGTAGCGTCAGAGATTCTAACATTCTATCCTAGACCTAGGATCATGGAAATTCAACACAGGAGGGATGCCTCCTATCACTGCTGCAAGTTGCTTCTGCTACAATGAACACGGGCTGATCCAATTTGCTCTTCTAAGCTGGCCAATACTTGAGCTCTCCAATTTTCTAATCTATTAGTCCACTAGTCCATCAATGTACTGCACATTAGGCTCATCATCTTCACCCAATCTTTAGCTATCAAGCTCTCTTTAGGACAACTTGTCAAGGGCTACTTTGGGCTGCAAACACGCTGCCCTCCACTAGTCCAATGGCACCCAGTCCTTTCGTTGTAAGATCTGCTCCTAGTAAGGGTCTCTCAACACCCAAGACAACCCCAACACATGGCTCCCACAAGCTGCAAATTATACCATCCACAGAGCAACAAATTCAACATGAAATCGTCCACATACCTATACTCATGAGTTGTACCTGCAGTAGAATGTCAGTCTGGTTAGGGCATCATCAAAGATCATGACAACCATCTCTAACCCCTTCGACAATCGTCTTTTTGAACTCGGGTTGTCCCTTTTCAGTGGTTGCCTTCCACGCTGTCATGTCCCTTCCTAAATTAATTTGGAACAAGATTAATTATTGCATTTTGGGGCCAATTTTGGAGATAGTGGGGCCCATTTGATTTTATTAGGAGATTAGAGTTAGGAGAAGTTATTTTTTGTGGTTAATTTCGACATGGGGCCCACCCACACTAGGGAAATACACTCCCTAGTTCGAATTGCATGGAGGGGAAAAGTCGATGGTTAAGTGAAGGCCCACGATGGAGGGAAAATTGCTACATGAAATCTATATAAGGAAGGCAACTCTCCTCATTTGATCATCTTTTTGGCATATCGATTTCTCTTTGGTTGCTCGAGCTGCTTAGCCGAGTCACTTGTTGTTTAGCACGAGTTGTTTAGGCGAAGAGTTCACCCTTTCTTCGGGGGACTTCGAGTGCCACCGTAGGAAGGTTTTTCTTCATTCTTCCGGAGGAGGATTTCGTTGTGGTTTCCAGCCGTTGCATTCATCTCTATGTGGTGCGTATTATTGGAGGACGCAGTGAAGAGGAGGCCAAGTTTACTTGTGGAGTCTTGCAGTGGAGTTTAGTTGGGAGATTTTGCTGGTTGTGAAGAGAATTCTCAGATACTTAAAAGGTACTCCTAATTTTTGTCTATGGTATACCAAAAGCACAACTCTTACTGTGACAACTTACACTGATGCTGATTGGGCTGGAAGCATAGATGATCGAAAAAGTACTAGCGAAAATGCATTCTTCATGGGAGATTGTCTAGTATCTTGGCTTAGTGAAAAACAATCTTCTATATCTCTCTCCACAACTGAAGTCGAATATATCGCTACTACAGATTGTTGTACACAAATATTGTTGAAGGAAGCATTGAAAGATGTCAACATAAAGACTAATCAACCAATCACCATCTATTGTGACAGCACTAGCGCCATCAGTTTTTCAAAGAATCCGGTAATCCACTCAAAGACCAAACATATTCCAATCAAATACCACTTTCTCCGTGAACAAGTTGCTGAATAGAATATCAAGTTGGAATATGTCAATACAAAGGAGCGAATTGCAGATATCTTTACAAAACCCCTTCCACGAGAAGCATTTGAATATCTTCGCCAAAAGATGGGGGTCATTACTCTTGCATCACATTAAGAGAACACATTGACAAGAGTAGAAGCACCATGACAGGGGGAGCAACATGATAGGGAGCAACTTGATAAGGGGAGTACTTGAGCACCCCATTTGCCATTGATGTCAAAGGGGGAGAGAATGTTGAACGAAAGAAGATTTCCATCAATGACAAAGGGGGAGATTGTTGCTCAATAATTATCAATGATGGAAATATAAGCACAATGGATGCTGCACTATTGGAGGATTATAATTGATAACACCTGATGACATATATCACATTAAACCAAAGTTAAATCGTAGAAATATCATATCGGCGTTTTTATTGTGTGTCACCACTCAAAACTTCCGATCTCCGATATCATATATGCGACCCAACTCCGATCTCCGATATGCGATATCATATATGTGACCCGACTCTGATCTCTGATATGCGATATCATATATACAAGTCGACTCCGATCTCTGATCTTCGATTTCCGATATGCGGACCTGACTTGATTTACGCTATTATTTAATTATCTAATTGCATCCGCCAATTTATCGAAACTTTTGAAATGACACCTTCGATTTGCTTCGATTTCCGATATGCGGACTCGACTTGATTTAAGTTAACGATTTAATTACCAAATCGCATCCGCCACTTTATCAAAACTTTTGAAATGGCACCTCCAATAAGACTTAATCTCTGATTGGTGATATGGTTGTGTTGTTGCACAAAGTCTCTAGGCACCACGACAACACTCAGAGTAAGGGTTGTCACTCTCGATCCTTACTCTGTTTAGACTCTCTCCTAGGCAAGTCAAGGGGGTAGTCCCTAGGAAAATGGATGAGGATAGCCTGTGAAAATAGGGTCTAGGAAATTTTAATGATGGACAACTTGATGAAAGTAAAAGAATCTCGATTAAATTAGATGAAAAGATTAAATGCTAATGTAGCCAAGATACGACCACAAGATAGAAATGATTACAGACCAGTGGCTTTTATATTCAATCAACCGTGGATCAAGTAAAACAAGTTATCCAGAACAATTTTCCAATATGTGATGAATAATGACAATCAATATAAACGCCCAAAATTGTATCATGCAAGAGATTCCAGATTTAAAATGATTATCAACAATGACCAAGATCTAGAATTAATTAATTTTCTACAACAGTCAATATAACTTCAAACATTTATTGTATTTTGACCATAGGAAAATCATAAAAATGCATTTAATGACCAAATAACACTAACGAACTTTAGGTTAAATTTTTTTAATTATTCCTTAGGAACTTAATTTGATGTGAAAAATAAGGAGAACAAATCAAAGGGTTAAAAAATCAAAATTTTTAATGGGCCATAAGCCACGTTAAGAATTTTAATGTTCAAGTGAAAACCCCTTAATTTATTTCATTTTTAATTCTCAAGTCACCAAAAATTTTAAGATTTTTTAGAATTTTTTTTAATGTTTTAATGTTTTTAAAGATTTTTATATTTTTAAATATTTTAGATTTTTAAAGTTTTTTAAATGTTTAGGATTTTAAAAGTCTTTAGATTTTTATATTTTTATGATTTTTTAAACCCCAAAATCAAAAATGAAAAAAGGTCAAATGAAATCAAATTTAAAATGAAAACCAAAACAAAGTCGAAACTAAAAAAACAAATTATACAAACTCTAGACTAAGCATACATAATAAAAAAAGGAAAAGAAAAGGTTGAAAAATAAAAGTAAACCTAATCTAATATACAAAGTGAAGTATAAACAAATTGAAATAAAAAAGGATCGAAAACATTTGCTGCTTTGTATGTGCAGGTTTGACGGCTGGACGGTAGAGCAACTCGACGGAGGGGAGGAAAAAACGCAAGGCTAGAATGCGGATGCAGGTTAGGGAGCAGTGTGAATGTGTATGGAGGACGAAGCTAGGGACGCGAACAGGTTTGATGGTAACTCGATGGCGTTGAGGGAAAGGGATCCGAACGAGGTGGACTGTTCGCGGAGCTCGAAGAAGGCAGCAGATGAGGGTTCTATGGGAGAGCTGCAGGGATGGGGATGGCAGATGGAGGAGACTTCGACCCTCTAGCAGCGTGGAGAGGTGGAGTTGATAGACTGCGCGGAAGGAGGAATAGTTCGATGTAGCAGCGATGGTTTATGGGAGGCTGGAGCAATATATAGGCTTTGAAGGAGTGAGCTGCGAAAGGAAAACTGTAAAAATGCGTGGAGGGAAAAGCTGACAGAATGAGGGGTATGGCAATGTGAAATAGGGAAGGAGCAGTAAGGGAAGAGGACGTGGCAGGCAAGCAGTTGAAAAGAGAGGGTTTCAAAAAAAAAAATTCGAAAATTTATAACAAACCCAGAAACCCCCAACAGTAGACAAATGGCCAGAAACAATTATAAATTTTCCAAAAAAATAAAAATAAAAATAAAATAAACAAATTTAAAACCCAAACGCAGACAAGAAAAATAATTTCGAAATTTTCCAGAAAATGAGTAAAAACGAATTCAAATTTTTTTGCTCAGGACACCCCAAGCAGGAGAGAAACTGTAGCCCAAGAATCGAAGATAAATTTACCAGATTAAGATTCTAGACATATGTTTAAGATTTACTGGCAAAACCCTTAAAATTTTTCAGATCTGAATATTTATTTTGAACCTTGGACTGCAAAATGTCTGAATAATATCTTTGGAAAACGATTGTTGATGATCCCCAGAGATCCAGATCTTACCCTCTAGGGCTTAGATCTGGACTTTGTACAATTTTTTGTTTCATATTTGCAGTTGCAAGACAATAACACCCAAACGATATATACAAAAACCCAGAAAAACCCAAGTTAGAAAACCAAAAGTAATCACAGATCTATGTACATGAATGGCAGATCTATCAGATCTAGGGAGTGTGAGTCCAACTCTGCTCCCAAATCTGATAATCTGAGGCTCTCAATAGCCAGATCTATCGATTTATCACAATTAAATTTTTTGAATTTTAAAGGAGGTACTGAGCTCAAAACTCTTCATGCATCACCCATAAAAAATATCTTGTGATAAGCGTAAGATAAAATTTAAGCTGGGCTCTTCAGAAAACACGGATCGAGAGTTGGCTGGTTCAACCAAGAACTTCCCTGAATGCCCGATGATCTAAAAATCAAGACTTTCCTGCAAAACTCAATCCAGCCATCAGCATAGAGCGAGAAAACGATAATAGAATTCAGCTTTAATAGAGATACCTGCTATTATATTCAAAACTTAAATTATCATTCAAACCCCAACGACTGAGCAAGATACTGTACTCAAATCACTCTTCAGAAAGCTATTATCAATGGCTAAAAAGAAATCTATGCATGAAAATGATACATCTTACAATATTTCCACAAAGAGTAACACCAACAGAGATTAACCCCAAAGTCTTTCTTTGTTGCTCATAAAACGATTACAAGAGAGCTTTTCGCTTAGTTCACGATCAAAAGATCGGATGAATTGACTAACAAATGACTTCCTATTTAAAGATAAATCCTCCAATGGCTAGTTCGAGTGATCCTCATCAAAGCAATCTCGACTATTGATGAGGATTAAAATTTCTTTTAATCTCATTCATTGAAATTTTAAATTATTGAGGAAATTTGAAATTTTCAATTAAACGCATTTTAATTAATTTAAAAATTAAATATTTGAATTAATTTCCTCAAAATTTTGATTTTGACTTAACCCCAAGGACCAAAGGCTTAAAATTTAGCAAAATAATTAATTTACCTTAGTCCCTGGACCTCTTAAACTTTAATTTTTTAAGGACCAACGAATTTTGCCTTTGGAGAATTTAAATTTACCTAGGACCTAGAATTAATCAAATTTATGGCTTAGGATTTTAATTAATTTTGGCCAGAAAATTTAATTAATTAACTTATGAGGGGATAAATTATTTTTCTAACCCTCAAGACACTTTACATCATGATTTTTACATCTTTTACATCTCAAGGGGGAAAACCCATTTGCAAAAGACCCTCACAGGTTACACAGTTCTGGGACACAAATATAATCTAGCAGACCAAACAATTTGTAATAAAATAACCAAACCAAATAGTTAGGATTATTTTCAAATCACTTTTACATAGACTCAATCTAGAACACTAGGATCCCCTAAGATTCTGGTGACAAAATCCATTCTGGCTTTGGGGTAAGGCTGAAGGAAAACACTGTCGACCATCCGAGAATGGATCGGTGAGACAAAAAATCTCCCGGAATGTAAATCATCACCAGAAAAATAGGTTTACCTAGGTAATTAGATACACGACACAGATCGGTTGATATTATTTACATTATACACATGCAAAATGGGTTTACATTATAACATGATCCTCAGGCTAATGATGATAGCTGGATGGTAGGAACACATTGATCAGGCGCTATCCCTTTTGCGAAAAAAGGGGGTCTATTGCTATGGGTCGTTGACACATAGTGGTCAATAGGTTGAAAGTTATATATCCTATTTTTGACATCTAGCTGACCCATACCCTATCTCTCATGTTGACCTCCCTCGAAGGGTCACGTCCCTTCATTTTCATAACACAATGTATATAAATAAGACCGCAGACCTTCATTTCTTATCATCCAATTCGGTGAAGAGAACCACATGAACAAAGAAGGAGAATATTTCACAACTTGTGAACTAGAAGGACTAAATAGGAGGAGATTTGGTGAAGGGTTCTAATTGTGATTGATATATCTCAGATTTGTGGATAGTCTCATGTGGAGGGATCAGACTTGCGGATAGGTGTGTGGATAGTTATTTGTGGAAGCTCGGACTTTGAAAGGTTTGGACATGTAGCTTAAAGGCTCGGAGTTACAGTCACATGTGGAGCTCGGACTACACATAAGATCCGTGATTACTTTAAGGACAATCACCTGTGCTTTACAGTTCGGATTTGTAGCTTGCATACCGTTTAGATTAGTGGCTTACACAGTTTAGACCTATGGAACTATGGCACACATGAGCTCAGAACTATGGTGACTCGATCGGTGGAGGTTTGGACCAATTATAGCTCGGACCTATAGTAGACTTATGTGCGGCACTTTAGACTTGAAACCCCTGTGCACTCTTGAATAGTGAAGAACTTATGGCCTTGAACAGTGAAGATTTTGAAGGCTTGAACAATAATGAATTTGGAGGATTGAACAATGAAGAACCTGGAGCCTAGAACAATGAACTTGGAGGATTGAACAGTGAAGAACTTGAAGCTTTGGATAGTGAAGAACACTCCTATTCGGATCTTGGACCATGACAAAATTAGCAGTCTGGGGCAGTCTTGTGGAGTGACTGTTTGACTATTGAAGGAAGTCCTGAAGTTTTTGAAAGTAAGTCATTTGTACATTCTATTTTTTAACTAAGTTGAAAATTGGAGGGTTGGTGCCCTAGAGGTTGGAGCCTCTAAAAACAGGGTTGGAGCCTTGAGAAGGATAGGGTTGGAGCCTTGCAAAGTATAGGGTTGGAGCCTCACGAAAGTCCAAGTTGGTGCTTGGCAACAGGTTGGAGCGTGGAAGATTGAAGGGTCGGTGCCCTCAAACATCATTGTACTCAAATTTCTGTAAAAGAGGATTGGCGTCCTCACTTGTTTATAATAAAATCCTTATTATTTATTTTTCTGATTATAAGTGTGAAGAATCTTAACTCGTAAACATAACAATTGAAAAGAACACTGATTCACCCCCTCTCAGTATTTCCAACTGAGGAAGTTGTAAATTCTAAAAGAAGTTGTATAATCATCAGAAGTGATTATCTATGTTCAGAAATAAGTACTAGTCTATATTGTACTTGAAAATTCAACATGGTATCAGAGCTTTTGCGAAGAAAGAAAGTTGAAGATCGCACCTTGCTGAATCTCTCTTTCTCTCATGGAAGAAATCTCTTATCTCTATGTCCAAGATTTCCGAGCAAATGGTTCCCTCTTGCAAGGAAGGAAACAAACTTGAAGGAGCATCAAACTTCAAAGCATGGAAGAAGAGGATTGATTTTTTTCCTAGAAGAACATGAAGTTTTGCAATATGTGCAAGGTAAAGTACCTCAACCAGGTGATAATGATGCTACAGGGAAAACAAAGTTTAGAAAGGGTGAAGTCAAGGCTCAAAGAATTCTATTTGATTCTCTCAAGGATCATTTAATCCCATTTGTTTTAGAATTGAATACATGAAAATAAGTCTATGATACTCTTATTAATTTGTACTTGATCAACAATATTGGCCAAAATATGTCTTTAAGGAATCAACTCCGTGATTTTAAGATGTCAAAGTATGAACCTATTGCCTCCTACTTCATGAAGATAGCTCACTTAAGAGATCAACTCCAAAGCATTGGTGAAGTCATTTCTAAATCTGAACTGATCATTACAAGAATCAATGGACTACCAGAGCAATGGGATGCATTTCCCATTGGTATATGTGCTAGAAAATATATTCCAAGCTTTGAAGAAATGTGGACCTCTTGCACTCAAGAGGAGTCTAGGATTATAGCTAAAGGAAAAATCCAAAGTCCTGATGAAGAAGAATCTCAAGCTTTTGCTGCAAAATCGAGAAGGAATAATCGAAAGAAGAAATTTGACTCTCAAAATAAAAGTGCAGGGAGAAGACCCAATTCACAAAGAAAGAAAGACTTCTCAAAAGTCCAATGTTTTGGATGTCACATATTTGGACATTATAGAAATAATTGTCCTGCAGCATCAAATTATAAGAAAAGGAAGGACAATGATGATGATGATGATGAACATTCTCATTAGATGAAATCCAAGAATGATTCTATAAAAGCTTTAGTCGCTGGTGATAAGGACTTCTTTTACTAGAATTACTGCAAGTAGGCTCGGAGCAAGAGGGAGTTGAAGGGGTCCCTCACATATAATGAGAATCCATATAGAGCCCTTCTTAGAACTGTTTAGTAAACCCTAGAAATTTAAATTTTTTATAAGAAAGCTTTAGGGTATGTGGATAAAACCCTAGAGTTAGACCTAGTTCAATATTCCCGCTGAAATATTTAACCCTAGCTTGTGAAAGGAAGGAATGACATCATTTGCAAGAAGGATTAGATCAAGAGGGAGATGGTATTTTTATAAAAGATAAGTATCTTATATCTCTCTTGTTTGATTATTACTATTGTTGTCATTTTACTATTAGTTAGTCTATTCTATTTGAGTTCTTTGCTTGGTTGTAATTTTTCTTGCATGGCCTCCTAGAGAGGATTCCAGACACATAGTAAAGGCCGCCAAGACTTTGACAAGTTGATGGAAGAAGTGCAAGAACGAAGAAAAGAAAGAGGACTTTCCCAAAATCATGATTTGTGATGAGAGATGTTGTACCAGATGAGCTTTGAATTCAGAAGGATCGATTAGATCTGTTGTCGCACAAAGTGTCTAGGCAGCGCGACAACGCTCAGAGTAAGGGTTGTCACTCTTGATCCTTACTCCATTTAGATTCTCTCCTAGGCAAGTCAAGGGGGGGTAGTCCTTGAGGTAAATGGATGAGAAAACCTGTGAAAAACAGACTCTAGGAGATTTTAATTATGGATGACTTGATGAATCTAAATGAATTCCGGTTAAATCAGATGAATAGATTAAACGACAACGTAAATAAGACATGATCACAAGATAGAAACAATTATAGACTAGTGCCTTTAATTTGAATTAACCATAGATTAAGTAAGCAAACAAGTCATCCAGAATAACTTTTCCAATATGTGACGAACAGTGACAATCAGGTATGATTAATATAAACGCCCAAAACTGCATCACACGAGATATTCTAGATTTAAAATGATTTTCACTAATGAACCAGTTCTAGAAATTAATTAACCCTTTCCAAAAGTCAACATGATTTATCGCAACTTGACCATAGAAGAATCATAAAATTTAAGATTTAGCATTTAACATTAGAAACACCAAAGGACTTTAATTTGGGCAATAAACATTAATGAAGTAAAACAAATCAATGGGTTTAAAAATCAAAATTTTTAATGGGCCATAGGCCACATTAAAAATTTTAATGTTTAAGCGAAAAACTCCTTAATTTGTTTCATTTTAAATCCTTAGTCACAAATTTAAAATTTTTAGAAAATTTTTAAAGATTTTTAAATTTTTTTATGACTTTTCAAAGTTTTTAATTTTTAGAAATCTTTTTTAAAAGTTTAGATTTTTTTAGATTCTAGAGATTTTTTATGTTTTTTTTTTTTTAATTTTTAGGATTTTGAAACTTTTATATCAAAATAAAAATGATAAATGAAATCAAAATAAAAGTGAAAAACAAAATCAAAATTTTTAAACTATTAATAAATCTAACTTAAGCTTCAAAACAAACCAAAAACGAAATTGAAACTAAACCTTAACCAAAAAAGAAAAAGAAAAAGAAAATACAAAACTAAACTAAATGAAACCACATGGATATATACAAATGAACATGAAATTAAAATACATATATGACCATGGATATATACAAATGAACATGAAATTAAAATACATATATGACCAACCCTATCCACTAAAACATACAAACAAAAAGAAATTGTATTTCACTTTGTGTGCAGGACGGCGGCAGCGTGAAGAGATGGAGCAACTCGACGGTGGAGGGGTTCGAGGCTGGAAAACGCAACTATTTGTTTGCAGGTAGAACCCGGGTTGAGAGGGATGGACGCGGTTGCAGCTGCAGGAATGCGTGGAAGGGTTATGGCAGCGTGGAGAGGTTGAGCAGCGGACAGGGTTCGGTGCAAGTTGAGAGGGAGCAGACAACGGATGAGGGAGCCGCAGGTTAGGTTTTTAGATGAACTGGGCAGCGAATTTGTAGATGGATGTGGGTGTGAGGGACTGCATGAGCAGAGGCTGCAGGAATGACAGGAAAACAGGTATGAGGGGTCACGGAGGTAAGGAAAAATGGTAGCAAAAAGATTGTGCGTGGAGGAATAAGGCAATGGGTAGCGTGCAGCAAAAAAAATCGATGGATTTGAGGCAACACACAAGGAGATCTGGATGGGCAGAATGATTCGAAGGGTTTAAAGGATGTTGCGGGGAAGAGCAAACAACGTATGGAGTAGCGTGGGAGATTGAGTTGTGGATTGAGGAAGAAAGGCTGCGTGAGGGAATGCGTGAAATAGTTGGACGAAGGTGCGGATCTGGGCAGAAAACGCAAGAATAAACCCCAAGTTTTTCCAGATCATGAAAAAAAATTTAAAACCCAAACCCAGACCATAAAAATAATTTCGAAGTTTTTCAAAAAAACGACAATGAAAACAAAATCGAAATTTTTTGTTTAGGAAACCCCAGGCAGTAGAGAAATTGTAGCCCAAGAACCGAAGAGAAATTTCCAAATTAAGATCTTATACCTATGTTTAAAATTTATCAATGAAACCCTTACGAAAATTCTCCAGATTTAATTAAAATATTAAATCCACTTGCTTTAGATTTGACCCTGAAATCGTCACTAAAGTTCCAGATCTGAAATTAAATTTAAACCTTTGGACTGCAAAATCAAGATATGATCCTTGCCAAAATGATGCTAATGAACTCAGAGATCCAGATCTTACCCTCCAGGGCCTAGATCTGGACTTTGCACAGTTTTCTGCTTCAGATCTGTACCTACAGGACAACAAGAAACACCCAAACGATATATACAATGACTTAAAATACTAAAACCCAGAACACCCAAGTCAGAAAACTGAAGAAAATTACAGATCTATGTAAATAAATGGCAGATCTATCAGATCTAGGGAGTGTGAGTCCGACTCCGCTCCCAGATCTGATGATTTGAGGCCCTCAATAGCTAGATCTAACGATTTAGCATAGAAAGATTAAATTTTTTAAATTTTAAAAGAGGTATTGAGCTCAAATTTAAGCCCGAGATCAAATTTAAGCTAGGCTCTTTAGAAAACACGGATCGGGAGTTGGCTGGCTCAACCGAGAACTTCCTCGAACGCCCAATGATTTAATAATCAAGGATTTCCTGCAAAAATTCAATTTAACCATCAACATAGAGCGAGAAAACGATAATAAAATTCATAGAGAGTAATTTTTCGACGCGTTTCGAACCAACCAGTGTGGTTCATCGTCAGGACAAGTTGAAGATCCAATCCAGCTTAGCTTGTTAAATAGTATGTGCAGAGACTCCAACCGCTAAATTGCCAATGGCTAATTTTGACCTAATGACCTAAGTCAAACCAATAATAATCTTGTTATATTTTTAATTATTAACTTCTACGGAAAATAGTTAATTGGTAAATTTATTTAATAAATATTCATTTTACTTACTTTCTTTATATATTATATTTATAAACCTACTACTTCTATTAAATTAATATCCTTGGTATATCATATATTTATTTAATAATAATAATATTTTTATTATAATCATCATTTAAACCTAATGGTCCAATTGAAATTAAATTAATATATTTCATATTTATTAAATAATTAAATAATTTATTATTCCAATAATAATACTACAAATAATATTCTAGACATATTAAATTATTGTTATTCTAAGAAATTAGTTACATTAGGTAAATTCTATAACTAAAGTATTATATATTATTGTATTTGTATATTAATAAATGTAAATACATGTACCAAAAACGAATGTTGGTACATCATATATTTATTTAATAATACTATTTATTTATCATTTAAATCTAAGGTCCATTTGCCAAAGTATACTATTATAATTAATTTAATAATTTACTATGTTTATTTAATAATTAAATAATTGTATATAATGCTATAATAGGATAATATTAATACTATTTATAGAAATTCATAATATATAAATATACATGATTGAAATCAAGAAAAAGAATTAATTTATCAAATTACATCTTGAATATTAGAATTCCCATACAAGATGTAATTTCCCTATTACAATCATTTGTGGGAATTCTAATATTCAAGATGTAATTTCCCTATTACAATCATTTGTGGGAATTCTAATATTCAAGATGTAATTCCCTATTACAATCATTTGTGGGAATTCTAATATTCAAGATGTAATTTGATAAATTAATTATTTTTCTTGATTTCAATCATGTATATTTATATATTATGAATTTCTATAAATAGTATTAATACTATCCTATTATAGCATTATATACAATTATTTAATTATTAAATAAACATAGTAAATTATTAAATTAATTATAATAGTATACTTTGGAATGGAACTTCGGATTTAAATGATAAATAAATAGTATTATAAATAATATATGATGCACCAAACATTCGTTTTGGTACTGTATTTACATTTATAATTACGTTACACTAATTATAATACTTTAGTTTATGGATTTACTAATGTAACTAATCTCTGAATAACAATAATTTATATGTCTAGATATTATTTGTAGTTTTATTATTGAATAAAATTATTTATTATTTAATAATATGAATTATTAATATATTATTCAATTGGACCATTAGTTTAAAATGATGATTATATTAAAATTATTATATTAAATAAATATATATATACCAAGGATATTATTTAATATGAATTAGTTAGGTTTATAAATATAATATATATATAAGTACAAGTAACAAATGAATATTTTATTATATAATTTTACCAAATTTAACTATTTTCATAGAATTATAATAATTAAAAATATAACAAGATTATTATTGGTTTGACTTAGGTCATTAGGTCAAAATTAGCCGTTGGCAATTTAGCGGTTGGAGTCTCTGCACATACTATTTAACAAGCTAAGCTGGATTGGATCTTCAACTTGTCCTGACGATGAACCACACTGGTTGTTTCGAAACGCGTCGACAAATTACTCTCTATGTGATTTCGCCGAAAACTCTCTAAACAATGTTATGGATCACAGAAGTCTAAATTCCTTAATAAAATTCAAATAAATAGAGATCTTGCTATTATATTCTAAACTTAAATGATCATTCAAACCCCAGCGACTGAGCAAGATACTTGTACTCAAATCACTCTTTAGAAAGCTACCATCAATGGTTAAAAAAAATCTATGCATGAAAATGACACATCTTACAGTATTTCCACGAAAAGTAACACCAACAGAAATTAACCCCAACGTCTTCCTTTATTGCTCATAAAAAGATTGCAAGAGAGATTATTGCTTAGTACACGATCAAAAGATCGGATGATACTGATTGACAAATCACCTCCTATTTAAAGATAAATCTTCCAACGGCTAGTTCGAGTGTTCCTTGTCAAAGTAATCTCGATCATTGATGAGGATCCAAAATTTCTTTTAATCTCATCTGTCGTTTTTTTTTTTGATATCTAGCGGAATCGGCAATGGCGGTGGTATCGTATTCGCGTTACACGGGGTCGAATCCCATCGACTGCCACTATAACCGCTAGGAGGAACCGCCCAGCCTGCAAGAACGGCCCCTCAGGATAAGACGAGACTTGAACCTGTGACCTGCACAGTGGCACAAACGACTTAGCAGACCGTCCGCTGGCCACGAGACCAAACCCTTGCGGACAAAAGATGAGCGGGCTTGGCCCAGGCAAGTCACTCCTTGCGACTAGTCAACGCCCTCGCTCAGGTTTGAGCACAAGACCTCACTGTCTTTACAAGTCCGACTTTACCAACCAGCTGCCTCCGCCGACCTTACATCCGTCGAAATTTTAAATGTTGAGGAAATTTTGAATTTTTCAATTAAATGCATTTTAATTAATTCAAAAATTAAAATTTTGAATTAATTTCCTCAAAATTTTGACTTTGACTTAACCCCAGGGACCAAAGGCATAAAATTTAGCAAAATAATCAATTAACCTTAGTCCCTGGACCTCTTAAAATTTAATTTTTTAAAGGACCCACGAATTTTGCCTTTGAAAAATTTAAATTTACCTAGGACCTATAATTAATTAAATTTCTGGCGAAGGATTTTAATTAATTTTGTCAAGAAAATTTAGTTAATTAACCTATGAGGGGATAAATTATTTTTCTAACCCTCAAGACATTTTACATCATGATTTGTATATTTTTTACATCTCAAGGGGGAAAACACATCTGAAAAATAGACCCTCACAGACTACCCAGTTCTGCGACACAAATATAATCTAGCAGATCAAGCAATTTGTAATAAAATAACCTAACCAAATAGTTAGGATTATTCCCAAATCACTTTTACATAGACTTGATCTAGAACACTAGGACTCCTCTAAGATCCCAATGACAAAATCCATTTCAAATTTTGGGGTAAGGCTGAAGGAAAACTCTGCCGACCATCTGAGAATGGATCGGTGAGACAAAAAATCTCTCAGAATGTAGATCGTCACCAAAAAAGTAGGTTTACCTAGGTGATTATATACACGACACAGATCTGCTGAGATTAGTTACATTATACACATGTAGACTGGGTTTACATTATAAGATGATCCTCAGGCTGATGATGATAGCTGGATGGCAGGAACACATCGATCAGGCACTATCCCTTTTGCGAAAAAGGGGATGTACTGCCATGGGTTGTTGACACGTAGTGGTCAACAAGATCAATAAGCTTGAAGTATGCTTTGATCATGGTGTCTACAAGGTCTAGCAATAAAAGGTTCTCCCAGTAAGAGGGCGAGGATCGTGACAAGACATTTGTCTCTATTGTGAGGTACACTTCTATTATCATTGTTTTGAAGATTTCATCGACAATTGAGGAGGAAGAATTGTACATAAGAGCTACCTCAAGCTTGTGAGTAGAAAAGCTCATTGAAGACTTCAGAGGGAGTTGACCTCTGAGTTCAAGATGATGGATTGTCATTGATAGCTGATGTACTGAAAGACAACAATGGCTAAGGAAGCAACCTGAACTACCACAAAAGGATATGTTTTAGTCTGAGAGGGAGCACCTAGTTTGGGTGTCCGAAAAGCATTTGTGATCTAGTGAACAGAACATAACAGTTTATGGTTGAGCCAAGATGTTTTGCTCGACATGTGTTACTAGCATGGTACAGTTGGTCATGGATGAGAAGTACAGTTGCAGACTTAGTTTGGGCAGAGATGCTAAAGACAAAAGGAATTTGTTGCTTCAATTTGGGCTCCATTATAGTTTTCTTGGATAAGCATGAAGCGGTCATCTATTGCACTCAGTATGGCAGAGGCCACGTATATTGCAGTTGGATTAGCAAGTTGAGAAGCAGTATGACTTCTGAGGCTACTTGCTGGATTATTTTTGATTAGGTGCTGATGGTGACCTCATTCAAGACATGGTGCTAAAGGGAGCTGTGAAGCTCCGGTACATCTCCACTGATAAGCGGATAGCTAATATTCTTACAATGCCTTTTTATAGAGGGAAGTTTATGTAATTTCGGGACAAGCTTGGGTTTGTGGAGATTTCTTCTCTCATTGAGAGGGAGAGCTGATGAGACTTCATTATAAATGGACATTCTTCTTGTGTCTTCGTGAGTTTGGTTGGTGAATGGTCCGATATTCTCTCGTGTCAATATGGCCTTGATTGGAGAAGTTCTCCCTATGTCATTATGACCTTGGTCGGAGAATGGTTTGATAGATTCAATAACATCATGGACTAACATTCTTCCTGTGTCGTGTAGTTTGACCTGATGAGGGAGGTTATCCCTATGTCAAGTACTTCGACCTTGGTTCAAGAATGGTCCGACGAACCAACATTCTTCCTGCCACTTTGACCTTGGTTGGAGAATGGTCTCATAGATGACATTCTTCCTGTGTCACTTTGACCTTGGTTTGAAGAATGGTCCGGCAGAGGATATTCTCCCTGTGTCGGTTAGAATTTGGTTGGAGAATAGTCCTAGAGGCCGCTCGAATCTCTTTCTAGAGTGAGCAAGTTCCTTCCAACATCATGCTCGGATCTCTTTCTAGAATGAGCTTGTTTATCATTGATGAGGCCTCTGGTGTTTCACATAGACTATGTCTATAGTTGTTTGTGGTGAACCGTGATTATGTTGGTGCTGTTGATTTTGATATTGATGATGATGCTTATCTTAATCTTGATCTTTCCTTAGAGAATTTGTTAACTTGAGATTATATTGATAGTGATTATGAATATCTCCCTAGATAATAGGGAGTGTTGAAGTTTGTAGCTATAGTAGTCTTGATAAATTATATTTTACCATTGATGTACTTAAGTATTATTTGTCTAGCATGTTCTTCATGCTGATATATATGTCAAATATGAAAGGCATGATTCTTGATGACCTTATGAAAAGAAAAATAAAATTTATTGCAGAATATTTATGGCTCCAACAAAGTGTCCAAGTCGGCCTTCCAATGATCATGTTGACCTACCCAAGGAGACACCCATTCGGTCACTAAGAAGTCTATATATTAGAGCAACTCGTCCTCTCTCAAGGCACTTCAGATCACGTCATTCACAAGTATATCTTTGCAAGAAAACGAAGGAAGGCAAGAAAGTAAGGAAGTCGAGAAGAAGAAGAACACGTTATCCTTTTGCCTTCGCTCAAGTGATTTCAGGAGTCCAAGACCAGTTCGAATTTCTATGTTATTTGTCTAAAGTGGATCCGAATTCTCTGTGGCATTCTTCTCTATGTATAGGGCCGAAATCCTTGAGGTTCTTCTCTATCTATAGGGTTGAGATCCCTGAGGTTATTCTCTGTGTATAGGGTTGAGATCCTTGAGGTTTATCTTTGTGTATAGGGCCAAGATTCCTATGATACTTCTCTATGGGGAAGGGAGCCTAAGTTCTCTATGCTATCTTTGTACTCTTGTGATTGCGGTTAGATTAAAGAGGGATGACTTGGACACTGTGGATGCTCTTGCTATTCCATTTGTCCATAACTTTGAATTTGATATCTCTTGTTGAATTGATTCTCTAAGGAAAGAATTGTTGGGTTTTTACCCCAAGTGGGTTTTCCCAGGGTAAGCTTTGTCTTGTTCTTGTTCATTGTGATCTCTTCTTTTCTTCTATTGTTAATGGTTGAATTTTTTAAGTATAATTGCTTGATGAAGAAGTTGTAAATTCTAAAAGAAGTCGTATAATCATCAGAAGTAATTATTAGTGTTAAAAAATAAGTACTAGTCTACATTGTACTTGAAAAATCAACAAAAATCTCCTAGCATTTCTAAAAGTTGTTGGATACTTTATCTTTTTCTTGTGCTACGGATGGCTAGCTATAACGCTCTCTTGAAGGTGTTATCTTGTGTATGCTTCTCCATGGATGGATGCGTTTGTGTGTGATTTGATGAGTATGTGGTCTCTTCATCTTCTATGGTATTTTATCTTGAATGGTTGTAAATGTGGTGTTCTTCTCTATTGGTTGTGGTAAGCGCTCTTCCACCTTCTTGAATATCCATTGTCAAAGATGTAGGAGGAATTCTAGTGGAAAATCTTCTGCTTGACCTTCTTGAAACTTTTGAAGAAACTGTGGTGATCTCTTAGGGTTTGTAGTGGATGACCCTAATTATCAGCGTTGGGTTTACTTGTAACATTTTAAAGAGGAGCCTTAGTTGATCTCATATGACCAACGAAAAGGCACTAGTTTCTGGTCCCATCATTTTGTTCTCTTAGCCCTTTCAAAAACCCATTTTTGCTAGATTTACTCTTCATAATACATATCACCTTGAAACTCATTGCCCTAGATCCTAACAAATCTTACCCTTGGGAAGCCCCCTTGACATAGAGGAGAGCTGGCTTGAAGTGAAGAAGAGGGTTGGCAAGGTGTCAATGGCCTCCTTCCTAGTTGTGCTCAAACTGCACTTGAGCTTTAGGACTTTATCTCAATAAGTGTGAGTTGTGTGATAGTATGTAAAGGAAATGACCAAAAAATATGGCTTTAGGATCTTAACTTGATCAAAGAGAGGTCTTAAAGTTAGATTTTGCATTCCTATATTTCCCATCACCTAATCTAGCACCAATTTTAAATCTACCTTAACCTAAATATGAATAATACTGTTTAACACCAACCTGAATAACATTGTTTGCACCTTCCATTCTTGCTGTCAATTGCATGTGCGATGTGTACTTTATTGGTTGCATCAGTAAGTCACAACACTTTGCTTATCTAGTCACATGCAATTGGGTAGTCACATCACAAGTGGTTCAATCAATGAATAAGGATTAATCAACATTTGATTGGATTCAAAAGGTTATTTTGCATATGTAGAATTAAAAATAACTTAAGTGAGACTTGAAATGACATTTGAAGCTTTGGTACATGTCCATGACGTCGAACATTGCCTTTTTGTTTGACACATTTCATTTGGGGCCTGTTTCCTCAAAATTTGGTAGGTGTTGTGAGAGGCCTCACAAGGCAAGAGCCAGACCAAGATGCAACAATGAGGTGGATTGCCATTGTCACCTTAGCAATCCTTCTCTTGCACTTTAGTGGAATTTCACCACATGGGAGGCTTCCTAGTTTTCACCTAAAGGATATTCTAATTCAATTCGCTGAAGGTGATATAAATGAAAGGCTAAGCGAGGTACTTTTTGAATGGACAAGGGCACAAAAGAAAACATCTATGTATAGGAGTAGTCTACCACAAACAAAACCAAAAGAGGATACTTGAAACTGAGGGTTTCAAGATGTGTTTCAAGAAAGGAGTATCTAGGCATGCAAGCATAAAGAAAAGGTTTGCTTAATGATTTGATCAACAAAAGGGAGATGGAAAACCTTCAAGATAATCCCTAAGTTGAAGCCTTATTTAAGATTAGGAATTTGTAGGGTAAAAATTCCCTAGGTTTGATGACATCAACCTTATTAGGGCAAATTTTTCCATGAAAAGAGCTAGATTTTGAGTCTAAAGGATCATTCAAGGTGTGATCAAGCCAACATAGCCTCAACGCCCTCCTTCAAGAGGCCCTAGTTGAATTTGGCCCTATGTCCTAGCCCTATTACGCTGCCTTAAAGGGCTTGGGAAAGTAGAAAGGAAGAAAAAGAAAATATTTATGAATTTTTACCACCACAAGGATTCTCAATGCCTTTCCCTACTTGGGTGATGAGGTCTTAGGGCTAAATTTAAGAGATATCAAATCTATGCATAGAGTAAGGGGTAAACCCTAGTTTTCGCTTGCTAACCCTTGCTATCTTTTTATGAGGAGAGAAATTAATTAGAAGAAGGATTTCTAGGTCTTCAATGGCATTCAAGGAAATAAAATTTAACATGCAATGTTCAACCAAGATTTTCCAATAATGCATTTAGATAAGGTACAATAAAAAATCGTAGCAAACCTTCATCACATGAAAAACCATTAAAAATCTGAAATTATACTCACAATTTTTCCAAGAAATTGCCTTCTTTCAGTCCCCAAAAAGACATATCCAATACATAAACTAGTCTCCAATAGCAATAGCTCTAAAAATATCACTTCTCCACAAGTAGCGAGTAGCAAAAAAGGCCAAGTCGAGCTCTCTAAAGGAGGCTGGAACCCACAAGTGATGATGAACAAATAGAATGGAGTGGTCCTCCTTTTATAGGAGGTCTATAATATCCATTAATCCAACTAAAAGCCCTATAACAAGTTTGATTTTGAGTAGACATGAAGTAAATGGGTTACAAGCCAACCCAATAGCTCAACAAAATAAAACATGCCACTATTTTCTGACATGTGTGAGCCGAAATCCCCCTCTAAGCATGGCATCATGTCCTTTTAGGGCTAATAAAGCTCCAAAAGTGCAATACAAAGGCTAGATGCATCTCCAAGCATCATGATCAACCATAAATTACTATCATAGATGCATCTCCAACTATCATTGCTTCCCAAAAATGCACCTGCTTTGTCCTCGCTTTGTGCAACATTGGTTATGTATTTCTATAATAGATATAGCCTTCTAGCATGGATGCTATTATTCTAGTATTGAGGAGGTTTGAGCCTAGGATCTATATAAGCGATGCTCCTCCACTTGTAATGGTTGTTGGTGGAATAAAGAAGATTGCATCTCTTTGGTTTTGGCTATTGTTATTGATCGTTTGAAGGCTATGTGATTTATGGAGTATCAATTTATGTTTGGCTGTCCATCACACCATATTTGCTGATTTACACTGCCGGAAAGTACGTTAATTCTGCTGCAATAGGGTATCCAAGCGCCTGGCAGTTCTGTGACTCCTGTCCCTTGGATAAAGCGTTGGATGAGATTCTACCTTTCCATATCTTTGCTGTTTTTGTTATCTAGTTGAGCTATCTATGTTATGCCATCTCAATGAGAGGTTGCACGTGTATTTCAGCTAGTAATAAAATCACCCTTTTGTTGAATTGCATGTGCATTCAAGGTCACTTTTGGAAGGGGCCTTTCTCTTTAAATTTCTAGCTTTAGATATCTGCCCCATATTCTGTTTTCTGTGTGTTTCTAACAGCATTCAATAGCTCCATTTTTTCATCCATTTTGCAGCGCTACTTGTTACTCTGTGACCCAGTTTGCCCTTGTGGACTTCGGCACTGGTCTTGCCCCATCAACCACCATAAAATCAATCTGATAAACCTAAATACAAATTTGAATTTTGTTTCATTAAGAAACCTCTTCATTTCACATTGAACTCTAATTATTATTGCCTTGGTGATTCTAACCTTAGGGATACCCCCTTTTACTGAAGGAGAGTCAGTCTAAAGTGAGAAGAGGGTCGTGTGGTGACATTGGCACACTCATGAGTTCCCTTCTAGCTTGCACTGATTTTAGGACTTTGCGTGTTAAATGCAAGTTGAATCTGTAGCAGTTATTATATTTGTTGGACACAGATACTTTGTACGCTGTTTCACCGTTCCTATCATGAAAAGGATACTACTTTGTCTGCATTTCAAAGTCATATATTAAAGCATGAACAGTTTTTAGGTGGTAAAAGTTTGTGCTATTGTTTGTTTGTTGTGTCTATCAGTCAAGTTTACAATTGGATTCTCTTTAAGTGCTTTGCAATGATTAATGTTTGGGTTGCTTAGCAAGACATAAAAAGCAGTTGAATTATTGTGTGGTAGACACTAGCCTTTTGTAAGTTGTGTTCGAAACTTCTGGCAATTACTTTTGTGCATTCAGCATAGCTTTTTACAAGTGGGGAACACGTTTCATGTTTGTTATTCATCTATGGGAAGCCACAATAACTATTGCAATTAGCATGATGCTTAATCAATATTATGCCATGCCATTTTGTGGTTTTCTGAAGGTTAATTGGGAATCGAATTTTGCAGGGCAAAAAATTTGAAGAAGCTGAAGAAATTTTCCATGGTATTCTGAATGATGAAAAATCCATTGTGAAGCCAGATCAAAGGATGTTTCAGTTGATGATTCACATGTATAAGAAAGATGGAAAACGTGATCAGGCTCACAAGCTTTATGGAGAAATGGTTTCTAGGGGAATTCCAATATCCACTGTTACATTTAATAGTTTGATGACTTCGGAAACAGATTATAAGGAAACTGGACGAATATTCAACCAGGTAATTCAACTATATGTATAATTTTATTCTAAAGTATATGCATTATACTGATGAAAGCTCTGATTAAAGAATGTATCAAAGGAATGCTATTCTACTTAGTGTACTTCATGATTATTATCCACTGATTGATTATGCTAAGAAATAGAGGAGATGCAGATGTGGTAATCATTTTTCAGTGAATAGTTGTACAAAATAAAATGATCTCTAGTGCATGTCAGGCTAAATGGTGATGAATGGGTGTTTTATCATCATATTGTGTGGACTGATCTGTAGGAGTGCCCTAGCCTACCCCTAAAGCATACAAGTAAGATACATGAAGATAAGATAAGATAATTTTATTAATGTCCAATTAGTGACCATAGATAGGTCAAAGGGACTGCTAGGTACATCGGAAACCATACATAGTGGGAGTGCGAGTGCAACTCTAGAAAAGTATATTTAATCTCTAAGGTGAAAGACCTAGAATCTAACGTTTATCATCATCTAAGAAAGAGAGATAGATACAAAGCTGGGAATCACAAAGAAGAAAGGAACCTTCTAAAGAGCTCTAAAAGCTGAGAGAAATGTCTCAACTTAAGGTCTCTAGAGAATGTGCCCAAGGTATAGTGTGAAAATTTCTGAATCAGACAAGTCAGAAATCCTATTGCAGTAAACTGATTTGCATTACCTACTTGTGTTCTTCATTTAACAAGTTATTTTCAGAAATATTCGGAATATATTAATGTAAATACATTGCAGCCTACACCAATATACAGATCAAGTATTGAAAAACAAATGAGACAATCATACAAAGGACACTTATTTTTGGACTAAACATTCCCGGAAAAACCCAATGTGGGAAAACTAGTGCAACAACTCTGAGGGTTTTCTATTATTAAGCATAAGTTCTGAATACAAATGGTGGTTGCCCTCCCGACAGTGATGGAGAAATACAATGGCGGAAAACTTGAGTGAGTTTTACCTCCACCCGGCAGATTCTTGCTGATCTGGCAGCAAAACTGGCTGTCCCTAGCTACAACTGCGCTACCCCTTCGCAGTAACTGTGTGGGCCTGCGTGGAGCTCTCCGGGGCTCTGCGTCAGCTCTTCTGCCCACTGCGTAAGCTTTCCCAATTGTTCCGACAGTTCCCGAGAGTTCTAGCTCTCTACGTGGAAGGCATCTTTCTCCCTCTGCGCTGGCCCTTCTGGTTCTGCGTCGATGCTGTGTGGGCCCAGACTGGCCTAGCGTCAGCTCCCCTGGCTATTGCGCTGCCTCCACAAGCTTCTCTCCACCTCTCTGTCAGTATTCCCGAACTATCCCTACCCCTCAGCTGCAAGATCTCCCCAATCGATTTTCCTCCTGAGAACTTCTCACCTTAGAAAATCGATTTCCTCAATCTCTCTATGTGTCTTCTCCAACTGACCCCAAGCTTCCATTTATACTTTTCCTGTTGAGAAATCAACGACCAAGATTAAGTCTCTAATCAACGACTAAGATTAAATTAGACTTGATTCTCGTCTCTTAGAAGCTTCTCACCCATATTTTCATTAATACCCATTAATATTTTAATTTTCCTAAGTTTAGACTTAGGAACCCCTTTAAAAATATTAATTATTTTAATAAAATACAATCCGGGTGGAATTTCACCAAACGATTTCTGGGTCTTGGAGATCTCACGTGTTCTAGCCCCTCCACAAAATTTCGGAGCTAGAGCACATCCGATGCTACCCAAAATCAACATATAGAGGAGTCATTGTTTGCTTATGAGGAAGAGGAGTTGTTTTCCTTTAAACCTATGTTGGTGGTAGGTGGAACTCTTCTATTATTTGAGGTTGAAGTGAAGAAATCCCTTGAAGGATGACCCTTTGGATAAATTCAAAGATTTGGAGGTACTGGCGAAGGGTCATGTCTTTTGGGTAGGCTGACTTGTCCATCTGGAGGGCCAATTTGGTCTTGTGGAGGACAAAAAATATTTTTCCCTTTTTCTTTACAAGAAGTCCAAATAGGACTTTGATTCAATTACAAAACTTTGACCCAACAAATACTAGAAGCATGAAGAACACGCTGGAATAATGAAATAATAATATAAAATTCTTTTTCTTCTTTTTTCGTTTACATGAAATACATATTGATACAAGTACAATTACGAAGACCGAATCTAGTTACACTTTTCAACACTCCCTCTTAACTAGGAAGGTATTCATAATTACACAATGGGATACAAGGATACTCAAATTGAAATATTCTCATAAGAAGAGTTCGGATTGATAAGCATCTTCAAGCATCATTATCATAACCAATGTTGTCAATTTGCAATATAGCAAGGCATTGACTAACAAGGTCTAACTCTCCACTAGATTAGAGCACAATGCTGGGAGGCTTACATTTGGCCACCAACACCACCACCTCTTAAGGAACATACCCCATACAGATGTTCACCAGGGATGTCCTTACAGGACTATTCTTATCTTGGATTCCCAACCCTCAAAGAATATCGGTCCTCTTCGACTACTCTTATCTTGGATACCCTGCCCTATACTCAAAGAGTATCGGTCCTCAGGACTATTCCTATCTTGGATTCCCAATCCTCAAGGAGTATCGGTCCCAGATGCTTATCCAATCGTCCATTCTCCCTACCAGTGCTTTCACTAGGCTTACGACTATTAGTCCTGGCCATAGTGCATGACACATGGAGAATATGATGTCCCTTATCACTCCCTCTCAACCAAGGAGGAGATCCTTACTCCCTTTCATCCAGGGAGACATAATCATAAGCTTCATTTTGTCTCATTCATCAACTAATATTCTTCCGCAGAGATCTTAGTAGTAGCTTGCAGGGCTTCTTAGCTCCTAATGGCATTACATCATATCGAACTTCGACCTTCCTGGATCTTGACAATCTTCATGCAACTTTGTCATCAAATTGTTCATCAATCATCTTTAAGGACCCAAACTTCCTCACAACTGCTAGCACATGTCTTCTTCCTTACATAACAGAATTCTGCCCTCATGCTCTTCCAAGCCATCATCAGTGTTGTCCACTCAAACCATGTGCTCCCAAATCAAATTAAACCAAACAATTGTAGGTTGTTAGTTTTTGTCGCATTGGAGTTGTTCTAGTCTAGAAATTTTGCGGAGAGGCTAAAACACAGGAGTTCTCCATAACCCATAAATCGTTTTTGGAAATTACACCTAGATGTGTCTCAATTAGATTATTAGCCTATTTTTAATTATTTCCTAAGTCTAAACTTAGGAAAAGTGGTTAATTAATCAAATTTAATTGAGATAAGGTGTGAATCATTTAGAAACACACGAATTGACAGGGAATTAATTTGGGCCTTTGATTAAGTTCTAATATTGGTCGTTGGAGGTCCGACAAAGGATTATAAGAATAATTTGATGGGTAGATGGAGAACACATTGGTGGAGTTCGATTTCCTTGGTAGTTCGATTTCCAGAGAGTAGCAGCAGCTACCGGAAAGCCAGAGAAGGAAGCAGAGACAGAGAGGGGTAGGGACAGTGAAGCCGGAGGAAGATTTCCAGATCCGATGAGTGCATTTGCAAAGAGGCCGAAATTTTTCCAGGGCATTGCGCAGAGGCTTCATTGGGCAGTTCGATTTGTTGAGGAAGGAAGACATTTTCAGTTCCAGAGGTCGGGCAGAGGTTCCAGAGTGCTAGAGAAGCGTTTTCCCAGTTAGCAGCAGGCAGGATGGCTTGATTAGCAATTGATTCGGGCAACATAGAGCCTGCGTAGACCTAGTTAGACGACTTGCTTTTCAGGGTCAGTCAAGTGTCGAGATTGCTCGGAGTGAGGGTAATTTCCCTCTAGATATTTTTGCTAGTATTTTCTCTGCAGGATTGCCAATTTTCAGCATCCATATTGTACTTAGAATTTCTCACTGCTGCATAGTAATAAAAGTCCTCAGCTGCTGTACCGGTTTTCCCAAGTTGGGTTTTTTCAGGGACATTTGTCCAAAAAATAACTGTGTCAATTTTATGTGTGTGCTAGCATTTCTCAGTTTCTGGCGCTATTATTTTTCACAGTATTTTGGTGAAGATTGCAGTGTGTTTATTTCATTGTTGTCGTAGCAATAAATTGCTAATTTAATTAATAATTGAAAGAAATAATACTAGTTGCTACAATAGGATTTCAATAGTGAAATTTTCACATGGTATCAAAGCGTGATTAATCAGTTGGGAAGCTCAGAAGCGGAAAAAGAAAATTTCGCTGTTCAGAGGGAGCAATAGGCCAAAAATTGATGGTGTTGCACAGTGCCTAGCTAGATAGTTTGAATTGTTCGGCAATGGTTTGTTTTGCAGTTGCAGGATCGTAGAAAATTCGATTTGTCCAGAATAGTGATTCCAGCAGGCAGAGGGAACAACAACAACTCAGATTTTCGCTGAGCAGATTCCTTGGTTGGGCGCAAAGGGTTTTGCAGCGGTTTGCAGTAGCAGAATCAACGTCGGGTGGAAGAGAAATAACAGACACAAAGGGAAAATTTCTCTCAGAGGATCTTGAGTTTTAGAGATCTAATTTTTCTTGTTGTAGATTGGCAGTAGCTGTGAGTAGATTTTCTCACTCTAGCAGCGAGTGCGAATAATAGATTCAACAGCCGAGCAAAGGGAAAGAGGGAGATTTTCGACCAGATTTAGAGATGGCCACAACAGGGCTTAGAGATCAGGATAGGTTGGAGGGAGCCTCCAACTATGTCACCTAGAAGGCTAGGATGTCCTTCCTTCTGTATGAATATGGCCTGAAATCCAATGTGGAGAATGTGGTAGCAGTACCCCATGATGCCAATCAGCTCAAGGAATACAGGAAGGAAATGGTGAAGGCAAAGAGAATGATTTTGGATGGAATCCGAGATCATCTAGTCTCACATGTGGCAGAGAAAGGGACAACCAAGGAGATGTGGGATGCTCTCTCCGAGCTATTTCAAAGTTCTTTTGAGCAACGGAAGATGTTTCTCTAGGAGAAGCTGAGGAGCATAAGGATGCAAAAAGGCGATAGCATAGATTGCTTTTTCACTAGGATTCAGGAAGTCTGAGATCAACGAGCAACCATTGGGGAGGCACCCCAACCCACAGAGCTTGTATGATTGGCACTGAATAGTGTCTGAGATGACTGGAAGGTATTTGTCCAAAGTATATTGGGCAGAGACAAAATGCCAAAGTGGGACAGGATGTGGACCAATCTGCAATAGAGTTGAGGCGGGCACTAGTAAAGAGCAATGTGGAAAAAGTCGAAGTCGGGATTAATTTGGCAAGGGTCCAAAAGTTGAAAAACTCGGCAAAGTCAGGAGTTTTTCGAAATTGTCGGCAAAAAGTCGGCAAAATTAAAAAAACACAAAATTATTCATTTTTTAAAATTTTTTTTAACATCTAGAGTATCCACAACATCAAATAAATGCATTTCCACATAAACATGTAAAGAAAGCTAATATATAATATGTATATGAAGTCTAGTGCTACATCACATATCAAAATAGTGAATCAACTCCTGAATCTCGAGTCCTGTCTGAGTCTCAACTCTCAAGAGTCAAAATATCAACAAAAAATATAATAAATGTACATCATGAGTCATCTAAAAGTCATCAAGTAATCACTAATCAGTCACTGAGATCCTCTTCCCCTTTTACGGGAATAGGGAATGACTTTGTCTTTTCCTCTAGAGGAAGAAGACCCTGCCCCTGGGGATACAAAATGAAATGGACTCAATCGTCCTCTAGAAGCCGATGGAAGAGGTGGCCTCTGTGCTATGTTGCTGCTGCTGCCCACCCTAGATGGTGTCACCTCCTCCTCAGCATCCTCATCCAGCTCTGCTACTGCCTCCTGACCCTGATGCTGCTCTGCCTCCTCCTCCTCTATCTTTGGCTCTCCCTCCTCTGCAACTGCTACATCCTCTAGATCCACACCCAACCAATCCGGGATCGTGTCCAAGATTGGCGTCTCAGTCTCGACTCTCCATGCAGTGGTGGTATCAATATTGTCCAATGAGATGGCTTCCACATCAGTAGGTTTCTGAAGTTGTCTCACATACAATCGAAGGTTGTAGTAGACATATACCATGTCATTGAGGCGTTTGGACTCCAATCTGGATTAGGGTCATAGATTGTAAATTAGTACTTAGAAAATTTGAATATTAAAATTAATCAAACGAATTCAAAAAATTTAATTTGAAATATTTTTAGTTTTTACCTGTTGCACTTTTTGGAGTGTATTTTGTCAAAAACACTCCAGTTGCGCTCACACCCAGAGGAACTGCATGTTTGGCTGAGCACTCGAATGGCAAGCTTTTGGAGATGGGGTACTCTGGCACCATAGCTTGTCCACCAAGCATCTACAAGTTAAAAGAAAAATGAGAAACATAAAAAAAACATTGAAATTCTAAACTTGAAAGTTTGAAACAAACTAAAGCTTACCTGGCATTTTGGTCGACCTATTCTTAATAGCCATGTTAAAACCAAATGTGCCACCTCCCATCCTATAGACCTCCATTTCTTTAGAAATCTCCTCACGTTCTTGCTCAGATGACACCATCCTCTCGACACAAGTGAAGAATCCATCCATCACCTCGGCATCAAATCTGAAACCACAAGCATAAGAAAATGCAGGGTTGAGGTAGACCCCTGCAGCATGAATGGGGCGATGGAGGGTATTGTTCCATCGCTGATCAATCACTCTCCATATGTCCTGTTGTTTCTCTAACCCCTCGTCTCCCTTATCTGCATAATAAGCACGGATGGCTTCTTTGGCCCTATCCATGGCCTCATACAAGTAGTAGCCCATTGCGGGCTTCTCTCCATCAACCAACCGAAGAACCTTTACCAAAGGTTCTGAAATGGCACACACCTCCT